>JAUCMT010000043.1:5218022-5252246 GCA_032357475.1 Enteromius thamalakanensis | reverse complement strand
TATCTATCTATCTATCTATCTATCAAATCTTTGCAAATTTATAAAAAAAACAACAACTTGAAAATGAAATTGCATTATTAATCATACCTTTATCTTGAAATTTAGCTCACACTGTAAAAACCAACAACCTAGAATCTACTTAATAAAATTGAGGTAACAATTTTCACTCAGTTTGTATGAGTAGATTATATCCTGTATATTTGGGTAAAGAGTACCTACAATTTAAGCCTTTACAAACTAAAACAAAAAAGGTGAAGTCTACCTTATATTTTTGAATACATTACATTAAAACTGAGTAGCCTTTAAAATGGCGTAATAGGGGCACTTTAACCCAGTTATGTTTAGCGAAGTAAGTATCTTTTTGTAACTGTTTCACCGTTCCAGGTCAGTGTGTGATTTAGTTGGGCTCTTGACCCTTATATAAGAATTTAATGTTGTTTTGGCTGCTTTACTTAAGTTATAATAGCCAGACAAAACAAGCGCAACTGAGCAATGATGATTATCAATGTTTTTTTTGTTTTTTTTTTCATTACCTGAACCTTTGTTCTTTATTGACAATGACAGCCTTGTGATTACAGCTAAACACCCTGTGTTTCTTTTTCACATTTTCTTTTTGGCTGTTCTGATTCCAAAAAAAAATCTTCCCATAAGGCATACGCAGACGTCAAGAATCAGCATATGAATCTCAACAATGGTGACAAACCATGTATTCAGAAAAACAGATCAACTCTGAACATACTAGTAACAAACTAATAAAAACATCACATAAAAAACGTAAGAATAAAAGAAAATTTTAAGAATAAAAGAAAGACAATTCTGCTCATAATTTATTCATGTCGCAATGCATGGTGGGAGCTGTTGATGAGTTTTAATTGGTGGCTCTCAGCATTTGATGGTCACCATTGTTGAGATTATATGCTGATTCTTGATGTCTGTGTGTGTGCCTTACAGAAAGACTTTTTTATTTGATCAGACGAGCCTAAAATAAATGCTTTCAAAATGTGTAGAAAATACAGGGTGTTTAGCTGTAATCACAAGGCTTTCATTGGCAATAAAGAACATACAACACAGATAATAGACTCCAAATTCAGTTCGGAGATTCAGGTCAAAAATAAACAAGCACAAAAATCACCATCTGATGAGTTTTGCTCTTGGTTTGTCTGGCTGTTATAACTCAAGTACAGCAGACAAAACAACATTTAATCTAATATAAAGGTCAAGAGCCCAACTAAAGCACACACTAACCACTGGAACGGTGACACACAAATTGTGATTTTCTCCTTACAAAAAAAGCTTTCTTCTCTAAACGTAACTGGGTTAAAGTGCCCCTATTATGCCATTTTAAATGTTACTCAGTTTTAATGGGTAATTAATTGTGTAATGTATTAAAAAAATATAAGGTAGACTTCACCTTTTTTGTTTTAGTTTGTCATAGCTGTTAAATGTAGGTTTACCCAAATCTACAGGATATAATCTACTCACACAAATTGAGTGAAAATTGTTACCTCAATTTTATTAAGTAGATTCTAGGTTGTTGTTTGCTGTGCAGGAGCATTCATATTGATTGTAGATGTTACAACACTTGAGGTGAACCAAATTCAATCGAATAGGACTGATTTGAAAAGGCACAAATATATTAATAAAAGGTCCAGCAGCTGATAATGCATATCTGATCAAAAACCATAAATTGAGGTCAAAAGGAACTGTCTGAAGAGCTAAAAAAGGGTGGGGAAAAACAGGTTTGCACCAAGCCACACATCTGTGGAAGAGTTCAGAAAACAATCATTCCTTACTGAAGGGTCACAGAAGCATGTAGTCTCTGTTAACCTTAATGCAAGAAGTTTTAAACAACCAGGACCAAAAAAAAAAACAACCGAAAGGATCCTCAGACTCCGAGAAACAAGACTATCTGATTTAAGCACTTTATATATATTCTTCATGTACTTTACTACAATCCAGCATGTGATTCTTATTAAAGGAATCTTCCGGAAAATGTTGTGCAGGAAGCTAATGGTTCCTGATGGTTTTACACCCAATGTGTGTTTGTTCTTCTCCACCAACTTCTCTTCTCTTTTCTTTTTTCTGACCTAACTTGGCAATTTCTGTATTGCATTAGTTCTGAATTTCTCATGGGCATTTAATAATTAGTTTTTTCAGTCTGAGTTAAATCTCGTTTTTGCCTCATTTTATCCGTCAAAGAAAATCTAAATAAATAACTACGCACACCTGAATAATGACAATAATTGTAACAAATGATCAGGGAGGCAGTCGGATCCAAATACAGAGTGTTTTAATAATAATCAATGGGGAGTACAACAGGCTGAGGTCGACAACAGCAGACAAGATTGTAGGAGGCAAAACCATGAGAGAGTCCAGTAAACAAAGCAATAAGTCAGGCGATCAACAAACAGAGTCCAGGTGGAAGAAACGAGAGTCGTAATCCAAAATGCAATCGAGGTCGGCAACGTGAATCCAGGTAAACACTACAAATACAGAAAGACAGGGGAAACACTTACAAGGGTGGTACAAGACACACGCAATGATGAGCAGGGAGCACTGGGTATTCTGGGGTATATATACAGGGGTTAATGACACGAGAGTGGCGGAGAACATATCAGTTACTAGGGTAACAAATGAGGTGGGTGGAGACAGGGAGCACAGGTGATAGAACTTACATGGAGTGGAAAAATACAGACATACAACGCGGAGGCTGGAAGTGCCATCCCCTAAGTTAGACTGGCACTTCCAGCAGATCATCACAATAATTTCTCCGTGGCCTATATATCACATACAGTTAAATGATTCCATTACAAATTATTACTTAAGATTGATGTTAAGATTGATGTGGTTGAAAAAAATATATCAGAATATCAACTTGGATAATAATTATGCAAACTCTGTAAAATATTATTTATAAATTAGGGAATATATATTATATTTTATATTATATTTTATTCGTATTAATAATTGCCATTTACTTGTTAAAAGCTTAGTGTTTGCTTTATACCCATAATTTATCATATTTGATACATTCTTTTCTAAATAATCCAAGTGATTATTACTAAATCTTGTAATCCAAGTATCTGTCATCTGATTAACAAGCCTATTTTAGCAAGTAAAAGCCTTACTTGTTATTTTGGTTAAACAAAATATCAAATATGATCATCAGGATCATTGCATTATATGTTTTGAAACGAGAGAGCTTTGTTCGTGAATCTAAGCATAAATATCATCTTACTAAGACATTATTGGGAGATATAGAGTCTGATTTAACTGATTTATTCTGTTATACAGCTAAAGATCTCATTGATTTATAATTTAATAATTATCTGCACCAAACTGCTCAGTTTGGGCTTCTGAATAAAACTGAGGTATTTTTGTCCTTCTTCAGTATGAGCTCCATATAATCATTATAGGCTATCGAACAATATGATACTCAACGTAAAACACATAGGCCTATGCAACCTTTCTTTCTTTCTTTGATTTTGCCTGTGGTTCAATTAACTATTATATACAAAAAAAATAAAAATAAAAATAAATAAACAACAGAACAAAACAACAAACAAACAAAATTAGTGTATTAAGAATTCAGCGGAGGAAAAGCATGCGACCTTTTACAATAAAGCAGGACTGTTGCAGTTATGGTTTTGTCCGCTGGGGGGAGAACGCTACTACATTTTCCCCAAATTGTGTTGCTTTGTTCTTCAAACCAAAAAACTCACAAACTAAAAAATGTTAATTTTGTTGCAGTTTGTACGTTTCACTTTGGAGATTATACCATCTTTTCCACACGAAAAAAATGTACAATTGTTCATTGCAATTAACTAAAATAGCCTACATTATACACTTTACGAAAAAGTTATATCAATTTAGCATAATTAAACATAAATGCATACGCAAATACACATATTATAAATTTAAAATGGTTACAACAACACATAAAATACAAGGACATAGGGCCAACAAAATCTAAAGGTTATACAACAAGCAAAACAGATCACGTAAAACATTAGAGAGACATTCAATAATCAGTTCAAACCATCAACCATACAAGGAAAGCATCTAAATGCATTTTCCATTATTTTCTGTAATATCTTAATGAGGTAAAAATGATTCAGAAGTGATCTTAATTTAATTTTAGATGGGAAACTATTTGCAATTATTTCGTGATTGTAAAATATACCATATATTTAAAAAAAAAAAAAACAATAACAACAACATTGCATGCTCCATAGTTTATTATAGTATTATTAAAATTAAAAATAATAAATTTTAAACTAAAGGAGTGTACAACAAAAAAAATACAAATATTAGAAAATCTAAATATTAGAACGTCAGATCAAAATTTCTTGGATACAGAGCCACAGATAAAAGCCAGGCTCTTCTCCAATCTATATCATCAACCAAAGACCTTTGATCTGTAGAATTTTTTTTTATTTGGCGAAATTTTTCTTTTAAAAAAGGCGCGCATGCCTATTAATAGCCTATTTCTTGTCTAACAAATCAATAACTTTAAAGAGTAAATCGGATCATGTAAATACAGCACTTGTATTATTCTAACTGCATATAGTTCCGTGCCATAATACACGCACATGTGCTGCCTGTTGTCCTTATGCACCAGTAGCCGCCTGCTGTTGTTCTCGTGTGGAGAGAGGGGGGAATCCAAGCACCTCCTTGTGGTCGGCTGATTGGTCGAGCGCTGAATCTGGGCAGGACAGGAAACGGGACGCGAGGAACGCGCAGCAATCTCCGTTCTCCGGGAGAGAGAATGGGAGAGGAAACCGAAATGTGTCAATAGAAGACTAGAAGGATTGAATCGGGCAAATTAATAATTTGTCTTTTTTATTATATATACCGCGCTATTCAGCCCCAGGGACGTGGGATATCTACCTTTAACATTCTTCTAAATAATTATCAGCTGTTTTTTATTAACCTGAAAGAATTGCAGAGCTCTTCGCCGCTGGGTAAGTGGCTACTATTATCTTTATTAACAGACTTTCTGATGCGACATTCTGTTGTAAAAAGTGGGTTTACATTAGGAAAGATCCCAAATTGGTTAAGTTATACAGTGTGCTGTTATTGTGTGTCCTAATGAGAAATTTGCCTGGGCAAAAAGACATGGAGCGTGTTAAAGAAAGGGGTCGAATTCATCTTAGTCATTTGACAATGGGTCAGTTCCCACGTGCACAAAAGCTCTGCATCATCAGTCAATGAATTTGGTTGACCAGGTGGTGGCTAGTTTGTAAAACTGTAATAAGCTCGTGTGATTATCCACGTTTGGCTTTAACGTTATCTCCAGTGAGTCAAAAAAGCCCCTTGCTGTTCTGGGTGTGTGGCCGAGTAGCCTGTACTGTGGGTATAGGGCATGGTCTAGTCTAGTGTTCAGTGTGACATTTTATTTTCATCATGTTACATTTATCTACCAACAGCACTTTAGCAGAGAATAAAAAGTCCGTCACGTGTTTTGATTCAACGCTGTACGTTATGTCTGCGTGATCCTGGGTGTGTTCATAACGCCCATGGATTTCATGCCCCCTTCACCCCACGTTGGTGAAGGGAGTTGTTTTCTTTTCTCTCACTGTAATTATGCGTCCATCTGTGCGCTTTAAAATGAATATCACTTGAGACAATGTTGTCAGCTTGCTGGTCTCCACCCTATCGAGTCCGTAGGCTAGCATGTAGAGCTGGATTTTAAACCATACATGTCGATTCGATAACCCTATAGGCTTGATAAATGAACGAAAGCAGTTTATTTAGGCACGGAGGGGAGAAACGTAGGCTATGTAAAGATTTCCGGCGTGTTTTAAACGTCTTTTATTTGCATGTCGCGTGCGCTCTAGGCCATCGTGTCCAGACTGTGTTCATTGTCCTGCTACAGTCACTCAGGTCCTAAATGTTTTTGTCACATGTCCTTTTCCAAGTATTTTCAATATCTTTTTTAATCTAATTCTTCATCCATATCCCCGAATGGCCATTAAATCCTGATTATGTTGCTGTCAAAGTGGGAGTAAATATAATTGGTGTTTGTTCTCAGACACACAGGATATGTTAAACAGGGATTGTCCCTTACAAGCCTGGTTCATGAGAAGAGGGAAATGACATCTGTAATTTATTGGGGACAGCAGGAGTGCTGCTTTTGAGATGTTATTGTTCATGGACACACCTCAGTTTTATAATTGTAAATTACTTATTAACCTCATTCAAAACATCTCTAATATGAATGAAAAACTCTACTTTTACATCGATCATTTATGCACAAATATGTAACAAATCATTTGAACCAGTCTATTTGTACATAACTGTTTAAAAAAACAGTGTACGCTGTAACCGCATTGGTTAGTGAAGCAAATCTAATTTGTTGTTTTCCCTCGTAGGACTAAATGACTGACTGCAGCTTGAGTATATTTGACAAGATCCACTGAGGGGTGTTCATGTTTTTCAAGTGCTTCTGCCAAATAAAAGTCCATGTAGTAAGAGATTAAATCATAGGAAGTTTCCCTATAAGTCCTTGTCACGTTTTCCTATTTCCTTTTGAACCTGTGCCCTTCAGTTGGGTCCTTTTTTGGTCTGCAATAGCTGTTCACTGTCAGAGGATGTTGTCTAGTGAGCTAATAGGTAGAAGGTGGGATGCAGTCTGTTATTTGCTGACCTTGAGAAAATAAGTATTTGGTCCATGTTTTCCCATTTTTCTCAGTTTCTTGTGCACTGCCGACTAGAGAAAGGGAACCTATGGTCCTGCAGGAGTGTGTGTGGACAAAGCAGTTGGGATGAGAAAAACAGCTGTTGCTAATGCATCACAGCTAGACAAATATCCAAGTCCATCTATGTGTGTACTAAACTAACTAAACATGTTTTCATAGTTAATGCTAAATTTGCAAGCGATAAACCAGCTTTGCATAGGGCGGCGTTATGTACAGTACATCGTCTCCATCCTCTAGTTGCTAAAATTTTTTAAATACATTTTGGTTATTAGACTTTGGCCAGTTTTGTTTTGATTTAAGACATTTTTTAAAATTGAGACTTCAAAATTTAATTCAACATTTTTTTTGTTCAAGAGCTTGGGCCACACAAAGGACTCAGATGTTAGTTGGTGTTATTTTACCTAAGCTCCCCCTCAGAAAAGGGGGCAGACCTTCAAAGAGAACTGTAACCCTCCATGAAACAGTCACCAGGGAAAGTGAAACGAGATAGGTCCTCAGCAGCTACAAGGATCCGCAGTGGAGCACCTGGAGGCCAACAGATGCTCTGTTGGTATAAATGCTTGACAGCAATCATCAGGTGTGCTTGGTCCTTTGCTTTCAGGGCTAAAATCAGCTGTCTCTAATTTCTATATATCTATATATTTATATATATATATATATGCTTATCGTTTGGAAATCAGTGGCTTTGGACATTGTTGGGAGAGAGTGTTTTAAAAGAAACTGTGAGTTGTGTGTGTTATTTTTAAACAAATTTACCGTGCTTAAACTGCATTTACTATCCACTTATAAAATAAATTGCTTTAGGAGAACAGTAGGCTTATTTAACAGTGTAATTGTGAAGAAATTCGATTCAGTCAGGCTTTATGTATAACATTTATGTGCAGAGCAGATTAGGCGACATATTAAATTCATCCTCATTAAAGGCATAGTTCACCCAAAAATGAAAATTCTTTCGTCATCTATTCACTCTCATGTAAATCCAAACCTGCATGACTTACTTTCATCTTTGGAACTAAATTAAAGACTTTTTTGAGAAATGTCGATGCTCACCGACACTGTTTAGTTTCCAGCCTTTCTAAAAATATCTACATTTCACAGAAGAAAGGTATACTAGTTTGGAACAACATATAAGCAAAGGATGACAGAATTTGACATTTTTGGGTGAACTTTAATTTAATTTAGTGAATAATTAAATGAATATCCGTCCAAAATTCATCAAATAATTGAAGCTGAAACAAAAAGTCAAATGCTGTCAAAATGTAAATGCATTGTAAAAGTTTAATTGGAAGTCAACAGACCTACATATAAGGATTGTTCATGGGTTTGTCCTGCATCTATGCATGTTAATCAGACAACAGTCATTCTCAGTGTTGTACACTTGCACTAATGGACAGAAGTAACAAAGGTGCATTGTATTTGATTCTACGAATACTCTATTATGCATTGTGTCATTTATATTTAGACAGACACATGAAGACTATAGTTTTACTATCCAAAGCCCATTATAACTGCATATAATCTCACATACTCATTGAAACACTCCTAGAATTTGAGTCTTTTTGAAGATTCAAATATTAATGTGGTGTAGCCACACACTGACTGTCATTCTGCACCAAATATTGACAAAGGTACTGACACTTTTGCTCTGACCTCATCACATTCCAGTGATTTTCTAAAAGAACAAAATGTTGTCATGCTGCCTCTCATATGATATGGGGAAAGGTTTGGTGAAATGCTTCATTGGTAACTTTATACAACTAAGGCAGATGGAATTGCTCAGATGTCAAAATGGATGGGGAAAGTTGTTAGAGATGGCTTTTTCTTGTTTCGGCTGTTCTGGAACAATTTCAGGAGAAAAGTCTGTGAAATTGGTCATGGAGTGTTTGCAACACATTGGACAATTCTTTACTAAAACTTGCTAGTTTGGCAAGGACAAATGAAGTGGCTCATTGCCCAGATTCAAAACTTTATTCTTCCCTTCCATGTGTGTCCCAGTGATGTTTGACCTCTCGTGACATTAGTGATCTCAGCATGACGACACCCCTACTTCGTCCAGCTGGAAAAGATATCACTCAGTTTTCTTCCCTTCCCTCAGAGTTTCTTTTAGGGCATTTAAAATAGAGAGAGAAAGAGAGGACCAAAAGAAATGTAATGTACTAAAACAAGAAAATGTAATTAAATTAATTAGGCAATTACATGAATTAATAGAGCATTAGAGGAAGGGAAAGAAGAATGGATCAAATCCAGCATTGGGATAATCTCATTTATTTAAAAGCTGTAAGGTCATGCCTCTGCCTTGAGAGTGAATGAATGAAAGGAATGAGATGGGTCAGAGCATATCCGGTCACCACTGTGTGAAATGTCGGCCCTCATAGTTATTTATTTGTTGCTTAATTGTTTGTGTTTACAATATTGTTGCTTATTCCTCCACTGCAAATTCCAGTATGTTTGCGTCATATCCTTTTGGAAGCAGTGAATCTGTATGTTGGGAAATTTTTAAGTTCAGTGGAAAACAAAATATTTAAAATGAAGATATGCTATTGATTTAGCTGTATCTGGTTGTACAGGCTGATCATATTGGTTTGTATGCTTTTAAAGACATTATTTTAGACACTCTTCCTCATGCTACCAGTAGTCTTTAAAGGAACACTCCACTTTTTTGGGAAATAGGCTTATTCTCCAATCCAGTAATGTGTTTTACCGTTTTCGAATCCATTCAGCCGATCACCGGGTCTGGTGGTCCCAAAATTAGCATAGCTTAGCATAAATCATTGAATCCGATTAGACCAGCCAGCGTCACGCTGTAAAATGACTAAAGTGTTTCGATATTTTTAAATTTATTTAAACCTATTTAAAACTTGACTTTTCTGTAGTCGCATTTTTTATACTAAGACTGGCGGAAAATGCAAAGTTGTGGATTTTCTAGGCTGATATGACTAGGAACTATACTCTCATGTTGGAAAATGAGCCTATTTCCAAAAAAAGTTGAGTGTTCCTTTAAGGGCGTCAAATATTAAAAAAAAGAAATAAACAGTGTTGTTGTATAACATATGTAAATATCTGGATTTGTTTGGGGTTTGTTTGTTTAGTCTGATTCTGATCGAGTATCACAGTACTAAGCTCTGTGTGTGTGTGTGTGTGTGGGTTTATTTGGTTTATGAGGACACATATTTGTATAATGGCATGGGTATGACAGGTATTACAATATGTAGGTGTTTTATGAGGACATTTTCAATGTCCCCGTAATTCAAAAGGCTTAAAAAACATACTAAATGGTGTTTTTTTGAAAATGTAAAAATGCACACAGTTTCCTGTAAGGGGTAGGTTTAGGTGTAGGGTCAGTGTAGGACAATACACTAATACAGTCTGTACAGTAGAAAAACCATTACGCCTATGGAGAGTCCCCATAAATCACAAAAACCAATGTGTGTGTGTGTGTGTAGGTGAGTACATTCAGATGGCGGGCCGTGCAGGCAGAAGAGGTTTGGATGCTACAGGGACCGTTATCATCCTCTGTAAGGCTGGAGTTCATGATATGGGAGACCTCCACGCTATGATGCTGGTCAGTACTGCAGTCTGAGTCTGTTAAACACCTACATCTCTCTTCTGAGGTAAGGTCTGACGCCTCACTGCTGATGAATCTCCTCAGGATGACTAAAACCCAGAAATATAAATAAAAAAAATGAAGGCTGAATTGTATATGATTAGTGCAGTCCTCCAATTTTTAGGACCATTACTGTAGCCCTCTCCGTTTAATCCTGGCTATACTCTGATCTGAAGAGAGATCCTATCCGCTCTTTGTAAATCACTGCCTGATTGTTTAATCTGGAGCCAAATACAAACACTGCTGGTCTTTTATTAGAGTCATGAGCGTGTGAGTGGACCTCTGTCTTCCTCTTGTGGATGGAGTGTGGGTGAATGGGCTCCTCTTCATTAAAGCGTCCAGCGTGCTGGAGCTGTTTTAACCTCTCGGTAGCCTAGTTTCCATCCAGTTTTTACACTTTTGTTATCGCCGAAGATTATTCATAAGCAGGTGTATTATTGTTGTTTTTTCTTGATCACATTTTATTAGACTTTATCGGAATGTTAATTTAGGTTATTTTATTTCTCCTAACCAACAACCAAAAGCCGTTAAGCCATTATTAGATTATGCTAAATTACAAGTAAATTAAGCATCCAATTATTTACCAAAGCATGACAGTTTTTATTATGAGTGTACACAAATAAAATAAACATTTCGAATAATTTAAAATAATGTCTTATTCTTGAATGAGTATATTAAGCTGTGTCCACTTTTATAAGGGGAAAAAATTAAGTGATCCTGCTGGCGTCACACACAGGTAGTCTATAACTACCCATAACAACTCGACAATATATCCTGAACAAAATTAAGTAATATAAAATTTTCACTTTCAAAGTATTAAAAAGAAACATCAAATTAAGATATTTATGTTTGAATATATATATATATATATAAAAATTTTGGATGCAATAATATGAATATGATTTAATGCCTATTTTGAAAGGCTGAGGTGGTTTGACACGAGCAAAACCACGAAAGCTGCCAATAGGCTAATTCTTTCATGTGACATAAATTTATTTGCATTTTATCCCATTTTCTCGACAAAAGGTGTTTCCAAACATTTTTTTGTGACATTTGAAGTATTGATATAGAATGGATGCGCTAGTAGTCCCGCTGTCATTTGACTCTCCACATTGCACAGCGTCCACAGTGTGAGGTTACATTTTGAGTGTTTTTAGAGTTAGTAAGCCAGTGTTATTTTATACTTTAAATAAAAATAATATTAATGTTAAAAGTTTTCTTGGGTTTTTTCTTTTGACATTTGAATGCTTTTTTAATATCGTATGAATAATATGTAATTTACTATTCTATGTTTGATATATTTTGTATAATATACAATTTCAACACATAAGCCTTTATGTGTGATGCATTATGTAAATAATTTTAATGCGTTAATTATCCCTTACAATACATTATTTCACTAATACATTTTTATTAGAAATGTTAGCACTTTAACTGATTATTTCAGTTAATGTTTTTAAGAATTGCATCTAATAATTATGTTTAATTTTATTTCAACTGTATTTGAGTTAGCAAAAAAAAAAATTTGAATAGTTTTTGTATTGGTTTCTGCTAAGATAATTAGCTTAATATTTCATTTGGAAGGTAATAATTTGGGCAAATAAATTGCATAGATTTACAATTCTGAATTGGGTCAGAAATCACCTCAATGACATGTTTCATACTCTTATATGTTTGCAAACTTATCGCAATATCCTTGCAATCTCCCACAACCCCTAGCATCAAGATGCTGAATTTTCTTTCACAGGCAGATCCTAAGAAAATTGAATGATATAGATCATTTTATGTAAAAAAGGACAAAGAACATAAAACAATTGGTTTTCCCCATCCATTTGAGCTGCTGAAGAGTTTGACCCAATCCATGTGGGATGCAAGTTTTTCTAAAATGGGCCAGTAATCTGTTTGCTGATCAGCTGCATGTCATGGACGTCATGGCAACAGCAGCTTGCTGTTATAACACACAGTGTGTTGTCAGTGGCCGCTGCGTGATTGGATCTTTGCTGTATGTTAGCTCTGTTTCCCCAATCTAATTACTCTTGATGAGCACAAAGAGTATCATGATACACAAATCCTTACATTGTGTTCTTATGCTATTATTTTCATAGTCTGAAGCCCATTTGTTATTGTATTTGTCTCGACGCCTTAGTCTTAACGCAAATATTGCCAACCAATAAAGTAATTGATCATTGGTGGTTTAAAGGAAACCCATTATGTCCTTTTTTACAATATGTAATAAAATATTTATCATTTAAAAGCTGAATAAATATGTTTTTCCACTGATGTATGTTTGTTAGGATAGGACAATATTTAGCAGAAATACTACTATTTGAAAATCTGGAGTCTGAGGGTGATCACCTTTAGATTTGTCCAAATTAAGTTGTTAGCAATGCATATTTGCATTTATATGCATATTAGCAACACCCGGTTTTTGTGCCTGTCTCTTTAAATGTTAATGAGGTGCTGCTCCCCGCCCCCTTTTCCAGAATGGGACTGCACCTTTATAGCTCAAACCTCAGAAACTCTGCTAAAAAAAAATCTGTTTGATTTTGATTATCACGTTTTAAAAACACAATGGTGACACTGTGGGTTGCCACTTTTTATGCCAAAAATCAAAAGGATATTAACTAAAGATCATGTTCCATTAAGGTATTTTGTAAATGTACTATTTTTGATTAGTACATATACATTGCTAAGAACTTCAAAGGTGACAAACCATACATCAGTGGAAAGCTTACTTTTGAAAAATTGACACTTATGACTGGTTTTGTGGTCCGGGGTCACATATCTCACATTTAAATGAAAAGGAGTTAAATATGCAAGAGCACAGAGGGGTGTGTTAATGTGTAGTGTTTTTCTCTGTGTCAGGGGAAGCCCACAGTGCTGCAGTCTCAGTTCAGACTGACCTACACCATGATCCTTAATCTGCTGCGTGTGGAAGCCCTGAGGGTCACCGACATGATGAGGAGGAGCTTTTCTGAGAACCACAGGGATACGCAGGTAAACAGCCTCATTTCCCAGCAGCCCCTGGGTGAGGCTGAAATGTCTGTGGGGTTCACATGCCCCAGTAACTGCCATGGTAATTCAATCTTACAAAAGGCAGAAATGTGAAATATGTGATGAAATGTTTAATGTTATGAAACCCTTTTCGGTTAGCCAAGTTATTTCTGTCTTTGTGTTACTCAGGCTCATGAGAAGAGAATAAGTGAACTGAGAAACGCACTCTCCTCTCTTCCTCCGCTGGACACGGAGGGCCAGTTGTCTGATATACTGTCATATTATCACACAATCACAGAGCTGCGCATCACCACAGAGACTGTGCAGGTACACACACACATTCATATGAGCACAGTGAGCACTGTCACAGAGCTGTATACTCCATTCACAGCATTTGAGCAATTCTATTCAGCTACAAACCAGAAAAACCTTGGACAGTTGATTTCAGATTAAATCACAGAAATGGATTTATCAAAAAAAAAAAAGTATGATCTTTATTTAAATTTTATTCATGGTTACTGTAAAATTTTTTTTTATATATATATATAATAAAAAAATTAATTTCAATTAGTTGCTAAGGCATTTCTCATTTTCATTTACTATTTCAATACTGATCTACTACTTAAACTTATTCTTCTAAGACAAAAATTTGACTCCTATTAAGGCGGGCATACACTGTGGGGTCGTACCAGCTCGTTTTGTTTTTTGGGGGGTTTTTTTGGTTATCGGGGGAAATCGTGTCTTCTCGTATGGTCGGGGCTCATATGGTGTGTGAGAAATTATGAGACGGGCAGAGTGCCTTACGAGCACTTCCCGACCTCACGATCATTTTTAAACATGTCAAAAAACTTCGGGAGCTGTTAGATTGAAAGTGTAAAAAAACAAACATAATTTTCATAATTATAACATTCAGATTATTTATACCATATTTTTTATTTTTATGATTTTAGTATTTCTAGAAATATGTAATATATAAATTGTATTTTATTTTATAATAATGTTGTCGTGTGTGTGTGTGTGTGTGTGGCAGGGAGCTGTGCTGGAGTCAGTGAATGGACTCAAAGCTCTGTCTGTGGGGAGGGTGGTAATAGTGAACAACCACCAGCATCACAACGCTCTGGGAGTCATTCTACAGGTGTGTGACTGAATAATAAACATATTTTGCTGTCATTGACCTGACTTTGCTGCATTTCTGATTATTATCAGTGTTGAAAACAGCTGTGCTGCTTCATATTTTTGTGGAAAACATTTTTTCACTGATACTTTCAGGTTCAAGGATAAATGTTTGTTTTTTGTTTGTTTTTTTCTTAAAAAAATTCAGAATAACCCCAAACCTTTATACAGTAGTATATTTTCCAGAGGACAACTTAAGAAGAAAGTTGCACAGCTCACCTCACTCTCCTCTATTTGTTTTCCTCTTTCTCCTTCCCATCATCTCCTCCCACAGGTGTCCAACGATGCAGTAAATCGCACGTTCACTGCTCTCATTATCTGTGAGAAGGGTAATGAGGAGGCAGCGGGTGATGATCAGTCTAATAAAGTCTTACATCCCATCTACAGCACTTCACTGTTTATTCCAGAGGGTGAGCGCACACACACACCCAAGTCTTACCTGCCCACAAAGTAAATCACCACCGTTTAGCTCGGAGAGTGACATCATGAACAGCTTCTTTTGTTGATAAAGTGTCATTTACAGTGTGACTGTATGTTTAGGACCCTGCAGTCATACGGTGCAGAAGCTCAAGCTCCAGGACGTCTCTGCCATCACAAGCAAAACCCTGAAGGTCATTCCAGAGAGGATCATCGACAACTATAATAAAAGACAGCAGCCACGCTTCAGGTGTGTAGGTGCTCATCTGAATTGTTCTGCATTTGTTGAACTGTGGTACTGATAATAAATAAACTTCCCTTCCCAGACTTGATCCACCAGGTCAGGCTATTTCAACAGCAACTCAGGAGCTCCTGCGAATGGCTGAGGCCAATCCAAACGGCATTACGACGCTTGACCCTGTGAATGACCTGCACCTGAAGGGTGTGGATGTGGTGGAGGGAGTGATAAGGCAGCGAGTGTTACAGGACTGTCTGAAAGACTTCCACTGCATCCATTCGCCCACCTTCACTGAACAGGTCTGTTCATTATATTCAGTTGTCACTTTCATACATTACCACTCAAAAGTTTCAAGTCAGCTAATTTTATTTTATTTAGCAATGATTAATTAAATGGAACTATTTCTGGATCGTTTTCGTGTTTGGTGCGAACGGGCCTTAAGACTACTGTTTCTGATCTAAATGTATCCTCGGCTGTATTTTCTCATCCATATTTAGTCATCTGGCACAGTTTCTCTCCCAAGTGCACAGACTCTCATTTATTGAGCGCGACAGTGGCAGAGAGGAGGATGTGTCTCATTAGCTCTCAGTAATCACTTCCAGCCTTCACCTTCTGCAGTGTGCTGATGGAGTAGAGTGAGAAACCCGCTCTCTCTTTCAGTCATAGTCATATTCTCTCTCTGTGTGTGAATATCTTGCTCAGTTTGCACGCGTGCAGGAGAGGATGAGTGTACAGGAAGAGCTGGACAAGCTTCTGTTCCTGGTGTCAGATCAGTCATTGACACTCTTGCCTGAGTACCATCAGAGAATCAAGGTCAGTCCATCTACTCCTCCTGCTTGCTTGCCCATGTCATAAATGGATATGTTTCAGTAGCACAGTAATATATGTTCTTTTATATGCAGTCACATGTCACAGATGTTCTAATCACAGTCAGTGCTAAC
Organism: Enteromius thamalakanensis; assembly: GCA_032357475.1. Classification (NCBI taxonomy): domain Eukaryota; kingdom Metazoa; phylum Chordata; class Actinopteri; order Cypriniformes; family Cyprinidae; genus Enteromius; species Enteromius thamalakanensis. The sequence goes on along the minus strand of JAUCMT010000043.1, from coordinate 5,236,178 downwards.
AGTATAGTGGTGAATTGGCAGGTGCTGGAAGCGCTTCAGTATGTGGACAGCACTGGGGCGGTTCAGCTGAAGGGTCGCGTGGCCTGTCAGATCAGCAGTCATGAGCTGCTACTGACCGAACTCCTGTTTGAGAACACACTGAGTCCTCTCGCCCCTGAGGAGAGCGCCGCTCTGCTGTCCTGCCTTGTCTTCACGCAAAACACCCAGATAGACCCGCACATCACCAACACGCTACAGGAGGTAATGCAGAGCTCGCCACATATTCTCATTGCCCATCTGAAAAGCCTGTAGCCATTAGAATATAAAGCATCAGATACTCTTGTCGTCATGGTTATGGATGCATGTGAATTTACACGGCTCTTTGAGCTCAACACCCAAGTTGAGTAGTGGATGCGGCCTGGGCGCTTAGCTTTATGCTTTTAGCATAGGATGCAGTCGCACACAGACATGTAGGTGTGTGTTGTCAAGCAGCCCAGAAACATGGAATTGCTTTAAAGGCACCGTGAATAAGTCATGACACTAGAGAAGCACACGAGAGTTATATAGTTCACAGACACAATGTGAAAAAGCCCTTGCTGTTGGAACGCTGCGAGGTGAGGGCGTACAGGTGATGTAGCTGCAGTGACTACATTGCCTGCCTTGCTCTATTTGTGTAAGCACTTAGACAGCAGATGGAAACTAGAGTGGAGCGCAGGACAAAAGAACCTGACGCAGTGCTGTGCTGAGAGGTCTCGCTATTACTGATATGCAAGACTATTTGTTTAGGCCAGCTAATTTTGTTAATTTCACAAGATGCCACTTAGCTGTAACAATATCAATAATTTTAATCGAAGATAAAATATTACAACTTTTATAGATAGATAGTAAATAGTAAATAATGAAGAAATTATGCTATGCATATACATATTTTATTCTGTAAAGGTCTGGTAACATTTATTTCAAAATTACCATTAGTATTTTTAATATGTTTTAGAAAATAATTTTTTTTTTTATCTCGTAATTTGTAGCTTTTATTTTGTGAAAGAAAGCTGCATTTATTTGATCAAAGTTAACGATTTCAAACATGTTTTCTTTTCTTTTTTTTAATACATGCTCTTGCTTTTGTAGGGCATCAATCAAGTGCTCAATGTGGCACAGCGTATTGGTGAGCTGCAGAGGGATTGTGGGATAGCTCAGACTGCTGAAGACTTTGTGGCCCAGTTCAAGTTTGGCCTGACTGAGGTTGTATACTGCTGGGCAAGAGGCATGGTGAGCACGGACCTTAAAACAACTAATCCAACCATCACATTTAGTTCACTTGATATCTATCTATCTGTGTATCTATCATTTGTTTATACAAATTTAGCTTCTTTAATAATAGCACTTTGCACAAATATTCATGTTCTTCTAATGCGATGTTATTAAGGTCACTATAATATATTCTTCTTTGTATAAGGAAAGTAATTATCAGAATAGGACATTGGGATAATTTTGTTTTTTTGTGTCTGGTAGCCGTTTTCTGAAATTGCCCAGCTGACAGATGTGCAGGAGGGGACGATCGTACGCTGCATTCAGAGGCTGGACGAGGTCCTGAAGGAAGTGAGACAGGCTGCTCGGATTGTGGGAGACTCTGTCCTGGGCAGCAAGATGGAAAAAGCCTCTCTGGCTATACGCAGAGACATTGTGTTCACCGCCTCACTCTACACACACTGAGAGAGAGAGAGAGAGAGAGGCAGAATGTGTTTGCGTGTTGATTTGGATCCAAAATAGAGCGTACAGAATACGAACCTGAAAAACTGTTCTTGAATTACCGAGTGCATGTTTACATTGAGTTGAGTATGCATGTGCAACTGACCAAAGATGTGATCTCAATATGAAATGGAGATTGACGTCAGCCAAATGTAATTAATTGTACAGCAATAAAATGAGCTGTATGTTGAACACTGGCTTCATCCATATTGTCAGAGAAACTAGAAATTATACAGTGCTTTTGCTTTGTGAGCATTTAAATGAAAACTGCAGTGGTGTTTTCTTTTATGCTTGTGTGTCAATATCATTGCTACATTTGGTGTCATTTTATATTCTTTTTTTATTTTACTTTTATCATAAGGGATGTTTTTTATATATTTGCTCTCTCTTAACCCTGTGCACCCACCTTTTATCATTAAATATAGTTAGATTTAAACTAAACATACATTTTACATGAATTAAAAAAATGTATAAAATATAGTAACAATAATTAAAAAAAATACATATCATATATTAGCCCCCAGATTAATTAGGTCTGTAACCACAGCATTTAGGAGAAACAATTTTGATCTATGTTTAATATATAGTTCTATATTTGTTTTTCCCAATCCTGAATATTTAATTAGTTTTCTCAGTACTTCAAACCTTTTATGGCAACTTTTTTATGTATTCTTCTTCTTTCCAATAAATAAACAGTTTATAATAAAGCCATGTTATGAATATTTCACAAATACATCTTTATTGTTACTGCAACAGTCAATATAGGCCATTTTTTCATATTAATAATCAGTGTTGGGGAAAGTTACTTTTAAACGTAATGCATTGCAATATTGTGTTACTCCCTAACAAAAGTAACTAATTACGTTACTTAGTTACTTTTTATGTAAAGTAATGCGTCAAGTTACTTTTGCATTAATTTCACGTTACTTTTTAAATATAGGCAGAGCTTGAGTGTTTGTTTTTAATATCAGAAGTTCTATTTATGGAAAATGTAAAAGCACACCAAAAAGTGTCACGAATAAACCTCAGGCTGAAGAAAAAGTAAATTCACATCTGTAAAGTAGAATACAGGAGAAGAAATACTCTTCAGCAATAAAAACAACAACAACAATGAAACAGTCTTTTTTGCTTGTGCCAAATGGTTGATCTGGATCATTAAAGGTCAGCAGCAAAGATATTGGTTAATAAAATGGGATTAAATACATTTGTGTAATTTAAGTTTTGCAGGTTAGCGTCATATTCGTCATATTTTTTTATTAATTTTGATAAATACTAACAACATGTCAGGAGACTTGTCAGTCAATAAATCAGAAAACAAAGTAACTGGTGTTACTTTTTTGAAAAAGTAACTCAGTTATATTACTCTAAAATTAAAATGTAATGTGTTACTTTACTAGTTGCTTGAAAAAAATATTATTACATAACTCACGTTACTTGTAATGCGTTACCCCAACACTGTTAATAATATAATTTTTTGTTGTTGTCATTGGTCTAATTTCAGAAAATGCCAAGTTTCCACTGTTTTATTGTAACAATAATGATGATGGTTTATCGAAAACTAGTTACCATGGTAACCTCATTATTCCGCGTTCTTAATTTCTTTTTCCGACTTTAAATTTAGGTCAATTTCTTCTTTAGAATTTTTGGCGTTATTAAATGAATCACATTAACACGTGAGGATATGTGCTTCGTGGATGCTGTAGTGGTTCTGCTGTCTCTTTAAAACGCTCTGGTAAATTCAGTGTAACTAGATGCGTTAGTTGAAACCCGTTTTTCTGCTGCTGCTGCTGCTGCTGTTGATGCTCTGTATGTTGCAGTGTGACCGTGAAAAAAAAAGCAGCAACGGACACCCAGTCGCTTTTACACCCAGACAACCCAGGCTTTACACGGCGTACATCAGGATTACCATCTGAAGATGCGTTATAATTAGCCTGGAGAAATCATCAGCATCGTCTGTTGTGATCTGAAACAAAGACGCACGTACTGCTTGGATTTGGGTTTTTATCACTGGAGGGACAAACTAAACATCGTCGAAACGGATAAATAAACGCGATGTCGTCTGAAAAACACGGTAAAAAAATTATATTTCTGTATTTGCTCATACCACAGCTAATTAAATCAGTTCATGCAGCTGGATAACTCATTTAAATAAAAGGTATTTATTATAAAATAAATGAGAGGCAATGCCTTATTAAAACGCTTTTTACGACCATTCATTAATATTGTTGTTAATCTTTTTTTCATTGTTCATCCTTATTTCATCTATATATAGTCTTATTTAGGCTGCGTGTCAATTCCTAGTGAGCTGCCTATCTAGGTATCAAAATCAGCGCCTAGCCTAACGCCTGTAGTCGCGTGCTGTGGCTTTGACGGAATGATCTAATATGCTGCGCATCATATGTGCCTTTCAAAAAATCTAGCAGATGATCGCCATAAACGCTGTCTGTTTAGGCAGCTCGCTAGTGTTTGAGACACTGCCGTCGTGTCCAGTATTCTCTGCTGTATAGTGTCGTGTTGAACACGTAGCCTACATTAGAAACGGTTGTATGGAGTTTTATTAAATGTGAGAATAGGCACATAGCAGTATGTGGTTTAAGGGTGTTATATGAGGCCCTATTTCAGGCATGAAGTCCCTTGGGTCCGTGATTCACCGCGCTGAGCGATGAAGGGCCCTAAATCACTTGAACTTGAACCTGTAACGTGATTTTCTGAAATAACGCAGATATCATTTACATGTAAGAACCTTTTGGATTAGCCTGTCAGTAATCTTTCTTATGAAATAATAAATATTTAATTGTCTTGCAATTTGTACAGTGCATCCCTATCATCTCTTTGTCGACATACTTAGACAAAGAATTAAATTATGATTTATATTTATTATTTAATCTGCAGGATGTTAGAAAGAAAAGAGGACACGCGTAGATAATAATTTTTAAATATGCACAAATATGATGCATTAAATAGGCCTGTCTCCCGTTGTATTTCTTTTTTCCCCATAAAACTAATAAAATATGAATTGCAGTGCCTGAAACCCCATATATCAACTCTGTATATGCTGCTGACAGTGTGAAGGATTACATAATGATCTAAGTTAGTCATTTACAGTAGCTACACATAGAAACACACATTGAGTTCTCTTGGGTGACATAAACTTGTGAAGGTTAAACCTCATTAAATCTTTATTGTAATGGAATGTTCAAGGTTGAATACAAGTCAGTGTGCATTAAAATTCTATTAATTTTCTCCCTAGAAAACTGACTTTAACTTGCGTACTCTTTAAAGGCACAATATGTAAGATTACGCCCCTGGAGGTCGCATTTTCAAAACAATAACAGAGGCGGAGTTCAATGGCACAATGACGGAGAGTTGCACATTGGGAGATATCGTGTTCACAAATCAGTTGATGCGTCCGAAATCGCATACTGCTTAAGTAGGTACTACATTTAAAACCGAACATACTACCCAACCGTTAAAAAGAACGTTCTATATAGTATGAATGTGGGTAGTATGAATGGAACTCGGACGTACTACATTTGCCATATTGATGTTGCGTGACAATTTAAACTTTCAACAAGTCATCTGTTTATTTAGATTGTGTTAAACAAGTGTAATTTTATCACAATAAACACCTAAAATAAGCCGCCTCTCCACTTTCCGCCATTTTTCGAATATGGCGCCTCCTCTCTCGGAGCCTTCTGGGATAGGAAAGTGTTCATGATATGCCTACCATGGAACTCGGCCGGAAGCAGTAGGTCATCCGAGTACTTCTCGCCTACTGAATTCGAATGCTATGAATTCGCACATACTACTCGCCTCGCATGCTGTTTTTCTCGTACTATAGAGTAGGGAAGTAAGCGATTTTGGACACAGCAAAGTTCACAGATGAAAAGCTCATTTATATCTGTTTAATCACCTAACTACCTGTTCATGACACATGAAATTTTTGGGGATTGTGGAGAGTGTAATCATAATCAATGATATGGAAATGCACAATAAATAACTACCACTTCCGCACTTGTCCACGCGTGTTTCCATAGTATTCTATTCATAGGCGGATAGAGGATATCGCAGATATTGCATCATTAATAGGCGACAAGGAACAGGGACGGTTCTTTATTTAAATTTGCAAATCCTACAGAACTTTTGAGATAACGTAAGCACACAACTGCATGAAATATATAACACTGTGAAGGTGGTTTTTGAATATTTTATAATGAAAATCTTACATATTGTGCCTTTACGGTTGTTAATCATTGTTATATGCGTTTGTTTAGAACATCAGTCATTATTTATGTTTGAAGACTGTGTTTAAAAGCAAAAACTATTTTTTTCACAATTCTGCATAAACACTAATCAAAAAGTTGCGTGAACAAAATAAAAACACTAACACACTAAAAATACAAAGGAAACACTCTTAAAATAATCATTAATATATTGGCATGGCTGTGATCTTCTGTTACTAATTCCAAAACGCCACTTTAGAACTAATAATGAAGGAATGTTGAGTCGTTTTATTAAAAGCAGTGCACTATATACAGTAGAGTTTTATGACAGAGCGTGTGATTACCTGCATCTGATACAGCATTCATTCTTCGAATCAATCTCATATTCACAATAAAACAATGTCCATTAGTCTGTCAAGGCTGATTTCCGACGACTTTGCTGCTCAGTGCTGACTCGTAAAAGCAGTCTAATGGTGGAACAATGAAACTAATATCCATAGGAACCATCACAAAAATACACCGTTTCTCAATACTTAACAAGAATAAGAAGATAGCTATAACTATAACTGTAAATGTATTAGCATTCACGCCACCGAAAACATTCTGTTAGTTACCTGCAATTTTGTCACCTACCATTTAAATGTTTAAAATTCTTAAAGGATCTGGATTCTGATTGGCTGTCAGTGTTTTTGATGTTCATCAGCTTTAAAAAAAAAAATCATCCTGATAGTAATTTCACTGATATTGTTCCTCTGTGTTGTTATCGTTATAACAGTCATGTAGACTTACCTATTTTCACAGAATCACAGCTTTATCTTTTTAGTTATTGAGTCGCTTTATAAGTAAAACATGCAGCTTCTCTTGAGCTTTTCATCCTTGGTGTGAACGGCCTTTGCTCTTCTAAATATTTGTGGTGTCTGTCTGTGTTTGTGGCACGGCTCAGGATTGGAGGAGGCAGCGGGGAGGCAGTCCATGTCTCAGCCGATGATGCCGATGGCTCCGCCTCCTTACCTCCCCGCCCAGGACCCCAACATGCCCCCGCATCCTCCTCCACCCGGCTGTGCCCCACAGCCCAATTACCCCCCTCCCCCTCCCCCTCCTGGATCAGAGGGGTATCTGCAGGAAACCCAGTTCCACTGCAGCACCCTCGGGCCCCAGGGAGCTCCGAACGGATACCCGGTCCAGACACACGGACCCGTGGGCACTGTACCTCATCCCCCAGTGGGCTATTTACATACAGGATACCCCCTCCAGCTGCAGCCCTGCACGGCCTACGTGCCAGTCTATCCCATAGGCACAGGGGTGAGTGGGGATTTGTTACTTGGGGTGTTTAAACTGCACAGGATAAAGCAGGATACACACAATATACTACAGTAGTTAAACATAGCGAGATGAATGTTTAGTTAACATTATTTTTTGAATGTTAATTTAATAGCCATAAGCTTGCTCTTTTATTAAAATATGCAGATTCTCGTATGCTTGAAAGATTACGTGAAATGTGATGTGACTCCTGTGCATCCCTGAAGGACAAATACCTTTCCAAGTTGGAAATAGACCAGCGGAGATAATATGTGTGATGTATCCAGTATATAACTTTTATCCAAAATATCTTGGCTGATATAAATATTGAATAGGTATTTTTTTTTTTAGATTTAGACACAAGTAAAATGTAATTGTTCTAAATGTTCTAAATTATTTAAGATTGGGGCTGCAATTAAAAAAAATAATAATAATTATGACAAATTAATTTAGTCATATATTGCAATTATATTTTGAACTGTGATGTGTTCCTGTGCTGCTGAAGATCAACAAAAATAGTTCAAATTTAAGGATTTTTTTTTTACATTTTCAAGGAAATAATGCCTGCACAGTATGCTATAATGTATACCATGCATTAGAATTTTCTGAAATGGTCTTTCCGTGTGTTTCTTTTCCTCAGGCGCAGCCTTACATGCCCAACGGTGCGCCTCATCCAGGTGTTGCCCCCGGCCAGATGGCCATGCATATGCCAAATGGCATTGCTCTGATGGAGTCTCGTCGTCCTCCCCACGACTACCTGCCCATCGCTGTCCTCACCACTGTCTGCTGCTTTTGGCCCACAGGAATAATCGCCATCATCAAAGCAGTGCAGGTAATTGAGCCCAGGCAGAGCTCTGATGCTCTGATGCCAGCAGGGCTGAGATATGAATCAGCTCATGGATATAATTTCTGTCTCATGCTGGATGTTCACACAAGTGAACTACTAAGAACACGTTCATAAAACCACTAGGTAAACAGGTGCACACATTTAGAATTATGTCAAACTATTTAATTCAATTTAGTTACTAGATATTTTTTTTGTTTAGTTTACTTTAAATAAATCACTTTCATTTTCAGACTTGGTATTTTGTCTACTTTTTCTACATTTGTAACTTTTTTTTGCCATTCATATTTGTTAAGTGGTTGTATGTAAATAATTTACACTATTATTATTTTTTTTTGTTTCTTTTTTACATCCAACAAAGTAATTTAATGTACTAATTTGAACAGACATATTATTTTTATCTATCTACTACATCTACTATTAGGTTTCAGTAAGTTTGCAATGACCCTAGTAAAAAAGTAATATATTTTAAATACATTTACTTTCATACTAAGTATAGTTCAAATCCGTTAACATATTTACTAACAGATAACTCGAGACCCACTAATATAAACAAAAAAACCTTTTTTGAAATATTACTTGTGTACAATGCACATTTTTTATTCATTAATTGGACTTCAGAATTAATTCCACACAACTAATATGCACAAAATGAGTTTTTCCGATTCAACAGACCTGAAGTATACAAGCTTAGTATACTAAAAGTACAATTGCAGTGCAATATATAAAAATGTATTTGTAATGAAATAAATGTATTTCAAATACATTTAATTCTATATATTTTCACTTGGGGATTTACGCCAAATTCTTAGCATCAGACAGTTTAACTGAATTGAATATAATAATTTAAGATTTTCTGTGAACAGGAATTTGATGTAATTTCCTAGATATATACTAAATCAAATCTCTTGGTTCAGGTGCGTACCGCTGTGGCTCGAGGCGATATGGTCACAGCAGAGATTGCCTCTCGTGAGGCGCGTAACTTCTCCTTCATCAGTCTTGCGGTGGGAATCGCCTCCATCGTGCTCTGCACCATACTTACCGTTGTGGTCATCATCGCCTCTCAGCACCACGATGACGACTGGGAGCCCTAGAGAGCCCAGCGCGGGACACACCTCCCATCCTGAACCCAGGCCATCATTTCAGTCGGTATTCTGCTTTTTCTGTCACACAGCACAGTTCTGACGCTCAAGCCACTACATCCTAATCTGCAGTCCAAAACAGCCATTGTATTAGTTACAAAATAGTTTGACGGTATGGTAAATCCGAGCGTGAGGAACACAACAGGTGTGTCTACAGTGTCGTAAGCCGTATACGCTCACACTCACATATACCTACCTGAACACTTCCTGTTTCTCTTAAACAAAAGCCTGTGGTTGATCAGTAGTTAGAAATATAGCGTACTAAAGGCTTGAGTCAGGTCAGGTGTGTTATCATTTGCTCTTGAAATTTGCCAAAAATATTACTTTTTAAAAAAAAACACAAGTGTTACAGGAAAATAATTTTGGTATAACTGTGTTTTTTGGTGTTCGAAACATTCCATCTATTATTTGTGACATTTATCTGTTTAGAAAGACAATATATTTCTTTGCTGGATAAACTGACAAATTTAGTAACTGAAGTGTGGATAAATTGTGTTTTCTATACGCTAAGTATTGAAAAATGTGTAACATAATGTATTGAATCAGTCAAAAGCCTATAGATTTTTGAAATAATTTTCAATACGGAATTTCATCTAAAGGAACTTCTGTTGAGTGTGTATCGGTATTGATCGGTTTCTTTTCTGAAACCCAAGGCCAGAAGTCTACTCTACGCAGTACACAAACACAGATGCAAATGCTTGGCCGATGCGTTGCTTGCATGCAGTTCTGCTGTACGTATTTAGAGCTAGCAATGCTCTGCAACCAAAAGTGAAGCCTGGGTAATCAAATTTGGGGATTTGAACCTATGTTCATATGTAGAACTTATGTTGTTCTGGGTGTAGACCAATCATAAGGAAGCATCTGCTATTTTGTCAGACAAAACAAATCTTGCAGAATAGTATATTAACAGTGTTGGACTTGGGTTGCTGGCATCTTTCAGCAATTCAAATAATAAAATACCTTCTGATGTTCATTCATGTTTATTTTGTGCTTTAAGTACATATGAAATAATGTTCAAATATTTCTTAAATGAGGCACCACAAAACCGTATTTGTCATTTGAATTTCTTCAAAATCTTAAAAAGCTTTAGTTCAACAATCTGTTACTCTGTCCATGACAGTAAACTGACCCCAGAAGAAGACAATTATTACTAATATATAGCACCCCTTGTGGCAGCACTGAGAGTTGCGATGTGTATTTGCGTATCATTATAAATTGCTGACATTTGAGCATTTGTGTTCATGTACTTGCGTAATGTATGTCCTGGGCCTGAGCGTTCCTAAGTGTCTTGTTTGCAAGCCGGTCTCGAATCGATCCAGTTTAGAGATGTTGAAAGAATGTATTCTAGGGTGAAATGATTAGTTCATTACTGGCTATTGTGAATCGGCTCTTCGTTGAAGGAACACGTGAAATTTGAGTGTTGTGAACCAATGTATTATTTATTGTTTAAACGCTAAATTATTCATTTGTGTATTAAATTGATACTTCTATATTTATTATTAAATATGTAATCATAGGTCTAACTGTTGTGCTGAAATATTTGGTTATCTTTCCTAGATAACAGTCAATCATCACAGATGATTGCTCAGCTGGCATATTTTGATGATGCATGTGATAATATGCACTTTTATGCTCAGTAAGCAAGTAGCTAGTTTGTCTCACTTCTTTGTAGATGAGAGTGTAACTTGCTTCAAGTTCTGACCTCATTGAAACTCCTCACATGCTGCTGTCAGTTAGTTAGCTGTAGTTTGATAGGTACACATTTAGCACAATGGTTTGGTTGAATGAAAAGAATCAAACAGCCCTAGTGTTTCTACATATATATATATATTGTACTGAAACATGGATGCAGTTTTTATTTTAGGGCTCTAATATGTGAATTAATCTCTTACTGCTTTAAAAAATGCATCCATTTTTGCCATCTGCTGACTGTATAATCTGTAAAACTCTTTGTTTTTAAACAAGAGCTCACCCAAAAATGAAGAGTCTGTCATTTACTCACCCTCATGCTTTCTTTCTTCTATGGAGCAAAAAAGGAGAAATTGTATTTTACAAAATGTTGATTATTCCATAATCTGAGACTCTGTTTTGTTGATTAAAAAATGGTGTCAAATATATTATTTGGTTTTACACAATTTGTAATATAGTTCCCCAAAAATGTATGATTTTGTTTTAAATATATTTGACCTAATTTCCTTTCATTTTAAAATACCAGGCCGAATACGCTGTATGTTGTGTTCCATGAAAAAAGGAAAGTCATAACGGTTTTGAACAACAGCAATGCCAGAATTTTCATTTTTGGATCGATTCAGTGGAGAATTTTTTTATTTAAATACAAAGTTTTAGGATTTCTGCATTTCAGGCTTGACAGTCATGCTGAGATTAAAACAAGCTTCATTGTTTCAGTGAAATACTAGTAAGTGAACAGCCTGTTTTGATAAACAAGTGTCCAAATGGGAAAGACGGGACAGAATCATCTTTTGCATCCAATTTGAGCACTTACTTTCTGTCCTCTTCACTCAATTTGAAGTATTTATTTTGCTTGTGCAATTTGAACTGCGTCATATCGTTCTTTTCCTGCTCTCTTCAATCGATTTCTAATATCTTTCTGATCTATTTTTGAACAAATGACTTGCAGCTTATTGCAAGTGTTTGGCTGAACTGTTTGTTGAATGACTTCTGATGTATTGTTTATACCTGTTAGAGGTGTGATTGCACATGGTCATGTTTATATGGGCTACGTCAAAATATATGACCCTCATTTTCTAACTAAGAGAGCATAGTTTCAAAAGAAATCCTGCCTGTTAATAAAACAAGCTTGTCCGATACATTTTATTTTGGTGTTTTAGAGTTGTGCAAACACTGTACAGTTGATGTGAACCTAGCTCCAGTTTATAATTAGCTCAGCAATATGCTTTTTCACACAGTTGTGATATAAAGCAAATGCTTTATTGTTATAAACATGGCCACTGAGATCTGATTGCCAATAGTTACTGCACACTGTTTCTCTAAGCTTGTAAATGCAGTAGGTTTATTCAAAAAGCCCTTGTGTTTGTGTGCTTTTAGAGGTTTATTCTGAGGCCAATCTCACAAAGACCTGAAAAGAACATATTCCACCTCAAGTCAGAAGAAATATAAAGTTATATTTTCATAAATAAAATGAAGCTTATTTAAGGCCTATTGTTATTTTTTTGCGTAATTTTGATTGCAATAAAACAAATTTCCTATTAAAAGACACAATGTATCTTATCATAATGAAATCCAGTGAGAATTTCTCAGAAAAGTAAAACATCCTGATTAGGGCTGGGTATCGAGGTCGATACTTTTTAGGCACCGACGGAATTGCCTGAAACAACCGAGTATCGAAAAAGCGTCTCGTTGTTTGGCGCAGACGCGCGGTTTTGTTTACTAGCACACTGACCCGCAGTTCCGGTGATATTAATATATTGCGTCTCACTTAATGAGGACATAAATACAACAGGCTCCAGAACTGCATAGCATGTACACACAGGTATTCATGGCAAGCCGTCAAAATAAAAGTTCGGTTTGGATACGGCAGCAGAGATACATTACTATTGTTCAGTAGAATGACATAATAGGCTACTACAAAAATTATTAAAACAGTATACCTTCAGTGTTTTAAACTGTAATATAAAATCCCATTCATTTTCCAACAATAAAATGAAATCTTTATGAATTTTTAAATACATTTTTCTAAAAAAAAATTTAAATGCATAAAAGTTTCAGAGGGGAAAAAATTATAAGGCTATTGTAAGAATAAATAATAATGCACTAGTGTAAGGGTAGCATAACAGATGTGTAAACTGAAAACTATTCTAATTTGATGATTCATTGTGTTGGATTTTGGATTTTCTAGTCTGTATAAATGTCAACAAGCTGAATTTTTTTTTTTTTTTTTTTGAGATAATGTCTTTTTGTTAAAACTGATTTCATAAAATTTGTATCGAAAAAGATATCGTTAAGGAACCGGTATCGAACTCAAGGTATTGGTACCTAAAATTTTAAACGATACCCCAGCCCTAATCCTGATGCTTTTAGAGTGTTTGTCAAAAAATTTCTCTGTAAGATAATGTCAAAAAGGCTTCATTTTCTTTATTCAGAAATAAATCCCCCCCTCCCCAAATCTTTCATTTGATTTTGAATGTGAATTGCAACATGTTTTTGTAAGATTTGCCCTCTTAATGAGACCAAGCATTGATTTGCTGTTTATGAATCCAGTGATTTGAATTAAAGAGGAATACCTGGTTGTGCAAGAATCGATTGTGTTGCGTTTTTCTGTTTCTCTCTCGCGTTTAGTCTTTCTCTTGTCTCAGAGGTTCTATTTATAGTTGCCCTGTTTTTTCCTCTCCATCTCTGAATTTTTTTTCCCTTGTGTCACTGGAGCTACAGTGTATCTCCACATCACATAGCTACTAAACTGATAGGAGGGTGCCAGTGTCTCTTAAAATCCTCTCATTTACATATTGTATCTATTACGTGCTGTACAGTAGTAGCCCAGGGGCTGCAGCACTTCTCAATTTGTGAGGGCGTCTGTCGCTCTGTGGATCAAATTCAATATGACGTATGGCCATAACAGTCAGCAAGTGAAGATAGCTAACAGAAAGCATCAACAGAGAAAAAGTGAGTAATATTATTTTGGTCGTATGAGTCTTTATGCTTTAAACTATTAATTTAAATGAAACTAATTTTTGTTTCTTCGATTGTAATTTAGAATTTTCTCAGTAGAAAAATTCTCTGTAGATAGTCTAATGAATAAAGATTCTAAATTATAGTAATGTATTACATGAAAAATTAACTGTAATGCTTTTTTTTTACAGTTTTTATTTCATAATAGCTTGGAAAACAGCGTTATTGTTGATTCTTAAATTTTTTTTTAAATTCAAATAGTTTTGAAATTAATAGCAAGTAAACCTAAAATCTTACATGAACACAAACATTTGGAAGTACTTAAATTACTAATACTAATATTAAAGTTATGTTAATAAATCAAATAATAGGGCTGTTCATTACCGTCAAGGTTCTTGCAAACAGAGTCCGTAATTTTCATGTGTTTTGTTTTGTCATCCTTTTTTCAAAGTGCATGTTAAGGATGCAAAAAATTAAAAAATCAAATGTGATCCGAATTCTTTTGTGATGAAGGAAAGATTTAGAGGCATTGTGTAAATCTGATTGACTTCGTAGTGACGTCATAATTATTTATTTTTACGTGCATAAAATTCGGACTCAATATGCACTGACCTTTATTGTAAAGCATTAGGCTACCGTAATTGTAAGATCTACTGCATTTTTATTTGTGCATTACACAGAGGTCACTGGATGCTTGTTTCACAAATATGAACATATTGGAGTAAAATAAATACCATTATAGTGTATAAATACTAATATATTTGTATAATACTAATCATTTCTCATGTGTATGTGTAGGATTCAGGGGTAAAATATGACCCAGGCGTGTTCTTGACATTTTATGAGTTTGGTCCAAAATGCAAAGTGGTGAGAGAGAAGAGAGATGAATGGAGTTAGAAGAAGGAAGCAGGCCAGACTGTGTCAGTAGGATCACAGATGGTCGTTTAGCCTCCCAAAGAGACCCATGGTTTCAGTAATCATTTAACACCGCAGGCCTGCCGTCGTCCTCCACACAGTTGAGTCTCTTCAGCTCTGACCCTCACGCCTTGTGTTGTGTCGCCCATACTGCGCCCAAGTACTCACCCACCAATCACCTCCTCCGCTCCATCAAGGCTGATTAACAACCTGTGTTGGTCGGCTACATCTGGTGTACACATCCCTCATGGCACAGTGCTGTTCGGAGCCACTCTGCGCTTGGTTGCATACCCAAGTGCTATTTGTGTCAAGCTCTGAGCAGTGCGGTGCAGATTCACTGACTCGCTGCTTGATTCATGTTGACACCCTTCCTGTCATTTCCTATCTCTCTACTCTCCCTGCACTGTCCTCCCCTCACCAGACTTACATAAGACCCATGCTTTCCACAGTGTCCTAAGTAGACGCGACAAGTTTCCAGTGACAAGTAATTTCTCTGTATGCACGGAAAGCGAAAATGCTGCAAAATCGCATATATTTAATGGTTACCAACTGCTTGTGCTCACCACAGATTTAGATAACAAATCAAAAATGGCCTTCATTTTAAAACATGCCCTTGGCTATTTTGTAAATGGTTTATCAGTGCACATTTCCCCAAATAAAGCAAATTTCTTTTTCATCAACATGTAAATAACTTTTTCTGCCTCTTCTACCGCTATCCAAAAATGGTAACCAGTTATACAAAACGTCATATTAGTTAAAATTACCTAATGCATGAAGTCACATTATACACATACACTGTAAAAAGAAAGCCGTAAAATTTACAGAAAAAAAGCGGAGCTGTGGTTGCCAGTATGAAACCGTGAAAAATACAGTATCAATATTTTTGTTTTGTCAATAGTTTCACGTTTTTATTTTACATTTACAGTTAAATAGCGTAATTTCTAATAAGAAACCGTAATAACTGATGTTAATATACCAATCTATTAAAGTAGTAAAATCTATTTTGTACCTATGAAATACACTGATAACAACCAAATGCAGGTGGTGATGAGAAAGTCACATGATGAACCACAGCTCATCACAAGTAGCTTTTAAATAGTAACATATAAAGAAGGTGCTCAGTGTCATTCACACAACACTAAACACCATCATGGTAAGAATTATTAAACTAAACTGGGAAATAAACATTCATTTAACAACATTACTTGTAGCATACAACTCTAATAAACATAGCTGATACAAAAAAAACGGGAAAAAAAGGTTATTTAAAAAAAAAACCATCAAATTCAAACAAAATTTAAAATGCAATGCAGGGAATTCCGGGAGTGTCAGTTAAAGGTGTTTCCCTGTAAATTTAATAGGAATTTACCATTAACCATTTAATGGGTTTTTACCGCACTATTTTCATTTTTTTTTACCGTTAAAATCGCGGCCATTTTTTACAGTGTAGCTCACGCACCTTCAGGAAAATGTATTCATCTTCAGGAGTTTGATTCTTCAATGGGTGATTATTCTCATTACCATTTCATAATAAAAACAGTGGGCAAATTTTGCCCCCTTTAAGGGCAATCCGGGAAGGGGAGATTCCTGTAGGAATGTTCCACACGAAAGTAAGCAACTGATTCCCTTTGTGGAGGGCTCTTCCAAAAGTCCATTAATAGTAAATGAGACACAGTTAGACAATATTTAAATATTTCTGCATCCCTTCACCAATAGTTTAAAATGTTTACATGAGACAGAAATGCCCTATAGGGATAGCTCTGCGAGTAGGGCAAGTAAGCCATAGGGATGCTCACTTCTGTTTGGAATTACAGGGAATTTGAGTTTTTTTTGAGGACACTGCTATTTAATGTTCCAAAAGCAACACCTAGCGGCAAAGAGTGAATTAGCCTTTTCCTTCAGACCAATGCAAAAATGGGTACAAGTGAGCTGGTAATATGCTACACACTACATGAAAAGTCATTTTTAAAATCTATATAAAATGGCACTTTACGTAATACTACTTTAACAGTTTGGAATTGATATATTACTAAATGTTGAGATTAATTCATTAGATTATTTATTTAGAAGTATTTTTCATTGTAAGTTCATGTTAAATATAATGTTAACAATTTAGAGCTTGCGTGCAGCCATATAATCTTGGCAAAGTGGTAAGCAGTTTCTGCTTTGGATTGTCTACTCGAGGTCGGATTTGCATGATTCCATAGGCAAACTACATAAAAGAGGGAGAGAAGGAGGAGTGAAGAAAGAACTGACACTGTAAAGAAGTAAGAGGCTGCTTTTATATCCTGGTAGTTAGAAAAGTAGATGGGAGTTCACCTCCTAAATGTATGTTTAATAACTTTATAACTACAAATTGTTACTCTCACTTTATTCTTTCACACATGGTGAGCATACTTTATAAAAACCACAACAAGTCCGGAAATATATATATATATATATATAAAGAGAGAAAGAGAGCAGCAGGAACAGTCTGTGACTGTTTTATAACTGACAGCAAAACAATCATCCAAGAGAAAGGGATGACTAATACTTTTGAATGTGAGATTTGATAGTCATTATAGTCCGTCTACCGCAGAACCTTCAGCTCCACATACTCACACAGACATAAACAGGAAGTAGAATGATTTTTCCCTGCACCGGAGGGCCTCTGGGGTTGAGCAGGAAGCTTGTTTGACACCAGCAGTCTGACATAAAGTGCACTGTAGGTCATCAGGAGCTGCTGAGCGATCGCCTGAAGAAAACAGTTGCACATTTTTCTCTTAAACTGCAATAAGAGTCAACCGAAGACGCTCAAAGTAGGTAAAGGTAAATTAAAATATAACTGAAGCAATTATTTCTTATTTTGACCATTTTTGTTATCTATGAGAATAATTAAGTTGCGTTTAATTAAGGATTTTAATCACCTTCAGTAGTCTATATATGTGACCCTGGACCACAAAACCAGTCTTAACTCGCTGTGGTATATTTGTAGCAATAGCCAAAAATACATTGTATGGGTCAAAATTTTCGATTTTTTTTGGCCAAAAATCCTTAGGATAGTGAGTAAAGATCAAGTTCCATGAAGATATTTAGTCAATTTCTTACTGTAAACATATTAAAACTGAATTTTTGATTAGTAATATGCATTGATTAGATCTTCATGAGAAATTTAAAAGTGATTTTCACAGCATTCAGATTTTTCTCTACCCTCAGATTCCAGGTTTTCATATAGTTGTATCTCAGTCAATTATTGCCCTATCCATTTAAATCATAGAACAATGGGAAGCTTATTTATTCAGCTTTCAGATCATGTATAAATCTCAATTTCGGAAAATTAACACTTACGACTTTTTTTTTTGGTCCAGGGTCACATATA
>JAUCMT010000043.1:5198837-5217922 GCA_032357475.1 Enteromius thamalakanensis | reverse complement strand
TGAGAATAATTAAGTTGCATTTAATTAAGGATTTTAATCACCTTCAGTAGTCTATATATGTGACCCTGGACCACAAAACCAGTCTTAAGTCGCTGTGGTATATTTGCAGCAATAGCCAAAAATACATTGTATGGGTCAAAATTTTAGATTTTTTATTGGCCAAAAATCCTTAGGATAGTAAGTAAAGATCAAGTTCCATGAAGATATTTAGTCAATTTTTTTACTGTAAACATATTAAAACTTAATTTTTGATTAGTAATATGCATTGATTAGATCGTCATGAGAAATTTAAAGGTGATTTTCACAGCATTCAGATTTTTCTCTACCCTCAGATTCCAGATTTTCATATAGTTGTATCTCAGTCAATTATTACCCTATCCATTTAAATCATACAACAATGGGAAGCTTATTTATTCAGCTTTCAGATCATGTATAAATCTTAATTTCGGAAAATTAACACTTACGACTTTTTTTTTTGGTCCAGGGTCACATATAGTATATATATATTTGTGTGTGTGTGTATATATATATAAAGTTCTACAATCTGTTATTATTACCATGCATTGTATTTGATCAATTTACATTTTCTGACTAGTTTTAATCAGTTTTCATGTAAAATTCTCATTCAAACCACTTTTGGTAGGAATATAGGGACACTTAAATGTATATTATTTATATTAATCATTTATATTTTTTAACCTGGTTTGAGAGAGTGATGTCAGGCATCAAGCTGAAGTTTTTGGTGAGTTTCGAGTCTTCCCGTTGACTAGTTGAATCGCTTCTCTCTCGTCTCTCCATCAGCAGCGGCCGCTCTTCTTCTGGCAGGTCGTCTTGTAATCCAGCCTCGGAATACAGGGTCGGGACCTCAGTAACTAGAACTAGGTGGGACATTCTTTTCTTCAGTTTCTTCTGGAGGGTAAAATGGCAACGTTGTGATGGTTTTGCTTTCTCTTGCAGTGTTATCTTAGCATCACCAACATAGTATTATAGTTTTATTCATATTTTTAATCAATTATAGTTACAGTTTAGTCATTTTGATTTTATTAGTTATTGTTTTAGTAACACTTTTTTATTTTTATTTTATTTCATGTTTAGTTATTTTAGTAAATCAAGTGAACCTAAATGAAAATGGCAAACAATGCCTGATCATTTCCAACAGTAAACTGTTGAAGTACAACATTTGAATTTAATCTGTGCTCTACAGTTGTTTGGTGTACCACTATGTTGTAGCACAGCACATTTGTGTATTGATTGTTTTCTATGGAGCCCCGAAGCATCAACATAAGAACAAATCAATGAACAAAAGCAAGCCAACCTGTACTTCATATCTTGCAAAACTCATGTCTTCCAGCGTTTCAGTCAGAGACATCAAACATGGGGCCATGTCCCAGTACACACAGAAGAGCTGCAGACGGAAGGAAATATCAAGCAGAAGAGCAGTTAACAAGGCTCTTAACATTATCAGGTCCATCAGACTACAGAAGAAGAAATCCCGATAAGCATGTTGCTCAGAAAGGCATTCAGTTATCTGATTATACCGTGCAGTTTACAACCTCTCTTAATCTCACACCACTATGCCGTTAAACGTCACTCTCAACTTTCTGCCACATTCAGAAATCTCATGTACAATAGTATATGCATACAAATAAATTCGGTCAAAATACACACATTCATTTAATGTTAAATATTTTATATGTATATCTTTCAATTTTACTCGCAAACCAGTAAACAGGAAGTTTATCAGCAAAAATGCAAGAAAAATAAGAGCAAAGGATCCTGGTATGTGTGTAGCTGATGTTTTATATGTGTGTTTTAAAGGGACAGTTCACACTAAAATTAACATTCTGTCTTCATTACACACCCTAAATACCATTCTAAACCCTTTTACCTTTTTCATTTACTGGAAGTTAAAAAGATTATATTTTGAAGAATGCTCACAACCAGACAATTTTGGTTCACAATGACTTCCACTGTGCGAACAAAAAAACACAGAGACATTCCGCTAAAAAAAGTCAAACAGGTTTGGAATGGCATGAAGGCAGGTAAGAAATGATGATGGTATTCATATTTAGGAAACTGATCACTTTAAACTAGTCGTACTGCTGCAGAGGATTATGGGAAATGTAGTTTTGTGAGTAAGACGCCACATATACTGGTTAATTAGTAATATTTTCTGGCAAGCTTCATTGCATAAAGTGTACAAAGTACATCGCACAATCAGCAGTGATGATCGTTACCTTCTGCCATAAACTTTGACTCCTCACCCAATTCGAATGAATGAATGATGATCATGCTGACAAGAGACAGTATACAGTAAATGCACATTATATTAAGCAAAAGAGTAATTACCTGCAGGTTTACGCTACATTTCTGGACCCAGTCAGCCACCCCCAACAGCAGCTTGTGTCTGACCATGTGCTCATTAACCCCCACCAACCGCACATCTGTGTTCATGTTGATCTGAAACAGATACACCTCATAATATCAGCTACAATCAAGTCTGCCTAACAATGATGGGAGGTGATATGTCATGTCAGCCGACCTCTTTGTTGCTGTAATGGAAGATGAGGTTGATGGCGGCGGTTAGGACTACGGACACCAGACTGACACACAGACAGAGCACCCAGAACTCCGCTGTGCTGCCATCGAGGTACATGTGAATGGTGGAGTACACAGCGCACCACAGAACCAAATACAAGACCTGCAACAGAAACACAACACAGTCCTGTGTTTCACTGTGGTCACCTGAACCTCCAAACTCCTTCTGTCTCCCGGTTAGATGGGTTTTTGTGCAAAATAGTGAAAGGTGGTGGTAATGTGATTTCTGAATCCAAAATATACATTGTTTTCTTTTACTGTGTAATAAAATAAATTGTGCTGTCAAATAATTAATCGCATCCAAACTAAAAGTTCGTGTTTACATAATAATATGTGACCCTGGACCACAAAACCTCTGAGGTCGCTTGGGTATATTTGTATCAATAGCCAAAAATACATTTTATGGGTCAAAATGATCGATTTTGCTTTTATACCAAAAGTCAGTATCATGTTCCATGAAGATACTTTGTAAATTTCCTGCCATAAATATATTAAAAATAAATTTTTGATTAGTAATTGCTAAGAACTTTATTAGAACTACTGTAAAGGCAATTTTCTCTGTATTTAATTTTTTTTGCACCCTCAGATTCCAGATTTTCAGATAGTTATATCTCGGATAAATAATGATCCTAGCAAACTACAAATCAATGCAAAGCCTGTTTATTCATCTTTCAGATGATATATAAATTGAAATATAATAATATAAATATAAAAATATAAAAAATTGACACCAGGGACACATATATGTGTGTATATATAAATACAAACGCATGTATAATTTAAGAAAAATTTTACATTTATATATGATTTATACTACATCAATATAATATATTTGAAATATAAATATAATTGGAATATTTCATAATATATGCTTTATGTGTGTGTTTATATATATATATATATATATATAATAAATATACACACACCTGTAAACAAGAACTTTTTTTTGTATGTGATTAACTGTGATTAATCGTTAAATGTTTTTTTTTTATTAATTAATCACATGACAACATTACCATGTGACATTTGATTTCAAAATAAAAAAGTAAGAATAAGAAATGAACCCATTCAGACCAAACGCAATAACTATAAAAGCTAAGTACAACTATGTTTGTATTGTAACTATAAAGTTATAATAATCATTTTCTAATTCTGTAAGAACCGCAAAGTCTACACCACAAGTTTAACGATATAACAGCACAGAGTCAAAACAGCAGTGCACACTTGAAAATGAACAGGAAGTTATCCCCCAGTGGTGTGATCACTAATATAGTGTTATAATGTTCATTCTTGCTGTAAAGTCTATTTATACATTTATTATTTAAATTAGCCTAAATAAAAGGCATAAAAGCAATACTAAAATTATTTAAACACAATGCTTAAATACATTTTTTTTAAATGGTATTGTCTAAAAAAGTCCATAATGTATGGTATTTATTTATTTTAATGTGTGTTTTGTTTTAATTTTGCATTGTGTTGTGTTTTACAGTTACTAGAAATCTCTGTAAAATTAATGGATGTTGCCCTGACTGAAATGTTTGGGGTTTGTGTTTGTTTGTCTTCGTTTAAATATAAATGATTTACATTTTAACAATCTATATAATTGTACTGTTTACAATTTTATTTATTTAATTAATTTATATTTGGTTTAAGAAGTGTAAGGGAAAATCTTAATGGCTCTAAAAAAAACATTTCATTTCTTTAAGAGAGTTGTCTAACATTTGTAGTTCTTTGATTGAAATATGACCTGGCCTTATATATAACAGGTTCTATGAGTTTCCTTTAGTCTTATTGGTTTTGCCCAGTGCTGGAATGTGTGTGACCTGCAATGTTTTAACAGGCTGTTTCTTACGGGTGCCATGATGACATTAAAAATGTTTGAGTTGAAGAGCAGGTATCTTCTGACAGACGTGTGGTCCAGCGCTAAACGAAGCGGACCCTCAAAGTCTTCTGCTGGAATCTGAAATAGGTCGAACATCAAAATACAACACAGAAGTAAGATGTTGGTTCATTCAGAAACCCGTTGAAATAAAAAGTGTAAATTTACTAGCCTGGAAGCCATTAGTTTCCAGAAGAGTCCTGCAGTGTGAGAAATTAAACATGGGTGTGAACCATGTGGATGTGGACACAGACACCACATGCTGACCTGACAGAAAGACATCAGACGAGGTCAATTAAACACTTTAAAACCAAATTCCTATAATAGGCTAGTGTCTCTTGTTGTCAGGGAGAATTAAGCTGGATTGGGCCTATTAAGAATTAAAAATGAAAGCAAAGCATTGAAATGAAGGGGATTTACTAGATCACATATTTTTAATTCCTTAAAGGAACACGCCACTTTATTTGAAAATAGGCTCATATTCCAACTCCTCTAGAGTTAAACAGAGGCAAAGTGTTACCATTTTTTAATCCATTCATCCAATCTCCGGGTCTGATGGTACCACTTTTAGCTGTAGCTTAGCATAGATCACTGAATCTGATTAGACCGCTAGCATTACGCTCTAAAATGACCAAAGAGTTTAGATATTTTTCCTGTAACGTGACTCTTCTGTAGTTATATTGTGTGCTAAGGCTGAAGTAAAATGAAAAGTTGTGATTTTCTAGGCTGATATAACTACGAAGTATACTCTCATTCCAGTGTAATAATAAAGGAAATTTTAGCTGCAGCAGGCGCAATTCCTTACGCCCTTCCTTGATTATTACGCCACAATAAGAGTATAGTTCCTAAAAAAAAGAAAAAATTGCAACTTTTAATTTTATGCCAGTCTTAGTATACAATATAACTATAGAAGAGTTCCTTTAAAATAGGAAAAATATCATAAAATAAGCCTATTTTCAAAAAAAAGTGGAATGTTCCTTTAAAGAAGATCTGCTGTACCACATGTTATGAAAGAGTCATTACAAGCATTTAATTCAGTACTATTGTGTCCTTCAGGGCAATAAACCAGGGCGGTAAAAATCACACAGAAAGTCACATTGCCACTCCGTGTTTGATGATTACAGTTAACTGGTTTGTTTTTAATGCTGAAAGAGAGACAGAAACGGGGTGACTTGTACCATTCCTCCATGTGGATGCTGTGCCTGGTTCTCCTGCCATGACTGAATGTCCTGTGGGGGATTCAACATCACCTCTTTCCTCTCCATTACACTGCCGCTCCCTCTCCTCCATGGTGATGGCCACTGTCAGAACCTGCTGGAAAACACATGCACCCAAATATTACCAGACACTACCACCACAACTGACTTACATATCAAGGAAAAATATGAACAGACTATTCAAATTGAGCACTCAAGGCAATACACCAAAGGTGCAAATATTTGAACAAAGATATCACCATACTTTATTAATTATTAAGACAATTGCTTTTTATTACAAGTTCTGTTTAAATATGCAAATGAGGCAAAACATTTGTAATTGTAATTTCCAATGGGGTTTTAAAAAGGGGATTTTGGATTTTTCATAACTCCATACATCAGAAAATGCTTTCAACAACAAAAACACAAATGTACACACATACATATATATTGAACAAAATAGGCCAAATCTCAAACAATCATTAAAAAGGGCCTATTGCCTATAGTGTCTTGCCGTAACGGAAAATACAGTGGCAAAGCAGCCCATATTTTGATTAAATTAAAAAACAAAAAACTAAATTTTAAAAAAACTTATCCTAATTTCTATGTAATATTAGTAATTTTTAATACAATTTAGGGCAGATAGACCTCAACAAGCACAACAAACTAATGTTGTCTAGGAAGGTCAAGATGTAATGTAACGTATAATGTTCATAATATAATTCTAAAGAACATAATGCTATGTTCATTAAATTAGATCTTTCACTCAAAAGAAGGGTTCGAACTTCAAATAAGCCAAAAATTATAACAAAGAGTATGATGGCAAACCTGTCAGGGCCCAGCTTGTCTCAGTCAATACTTTCAGCACAGCGCACTGCCTGTTTAAGAACAGGAAACACATCTTACTGTCAACTTCTCTTTTTAAAGTTTCATATTCAAGAAAGTGAGGAAGATGTTAGGTTTCTCAACAGTGAAGAAGCTAACAGCATTTATTCTTTTCTGAATTCTGTATGTTCTTCAGAGTGGCTGTAAGTGGCTGCAAGCAGTGTTTTTACATAATATGCATCAATATGCATTAACCTTTGCATATATTGCAGAGAAAATGCTTCAAAGAGCCATTAATGTTTCACCATTGTGACCTGGGGGACTCATCATCATGGCTTTACAGCAATTTCAACAAACCTGTAAGCACAGCAACTGACACGATAACATTCACAGCTGACTCCACTGCTGCCTGCAAGCTGAAGAAAATGACACACACAAAGATATTATACAGCATGTATGTATTGCTTACACTGAAAATGATCTCATTCTCACTCACCTAGCTTTTTAATACAGCAAACATGTTTGACTGCTGAAGAACAGAGTGTGAATGTAACAGCAAATCCATCTCTTCATTTCTCTCATTGTGTCTGCCTCAGGTTCTTCTCAGTCATGCCTGCTGTTGCCACAACCGTCACTCTTTTTTCCTTGTTAGGCTCCTCCCACTGTTTTAACTGTCATTTATTTATCTCTTCATATTTGTCTTTCACCCAACAGGCTCCTCTCGTGGTCTCTTAAGCTCTCTCTTTCTCTTTCACTCTAAGTGAGTGCGTCTTCCTCCTTTATTCAAACACAAAACTGATTTTAAACCCTCCCCCTCATGCTCTTCCTCTATCTCTTTATTTTGTTTCTTTTTCTCTCAGCTTGTGACTCAGCTCAGTCTAAACACATGACTGCAGGAATGTACACACAATTTCACAAACCCTTGCCGAGATATGTGTGTGCTTGTGCTTGAATGTGTGTGAGCCCAGGAAGGAGAAAGATACAGGAGATAATAATGTAATGGTCTTTCTATGTGTAATAACTGTTGCTGGTCATTGAGTTTGTAGAAAATAAACAAAAGTCAAGAGTCAAAAGTCTAGGAGTGGCTTGGTGTGTTGGTTTTATACACCTGGTAATATAATAAAATTCCGATATTTATAATGAATTCTGCACTCCTAACAAAAATGTCAGTTTCATTATATTTTCATAAAGTTTGTTGAATTATTTATTTATTTATTTATGTATTTTTAAGGCGTTAAGGCCTGGGCAAAAGAAAGTACAAAAAAAAGCATAAAAATAAAATTGACAGTACACTAATGCCATCAACTGGCTTTGTTAAAAATTGCATCTTAATCAGCACAGTATAACTCAGATGCATGTAGTTACAAAATGTTAGATTTTAATATGCAGAAGTAACTTTTACAAAGATAAAATACTGTTGCTATATTTATTTATTTACTTATTTAAAAATATAGAAACTGATAGACTGGTGTGCCAATGTTTGAGCGTTAAGTGTTTATTGTAAAGTGTTTTGGTCTATGATGATGATTATTATTAATATAATATGCAGCAGCATGCTGGAGACGGATTTATAAAAATATGTTTATTTAGTTAAAACTATATTTCAATTTAATGGCATTTTACCTTCAGCATTATTAGAGAAAGTAAACAATCAAAATTAAAGTTTAGACTGTTCAGTAGCAGTTTAGGCTGTTTAGTAACAAAATCTTAAAAAAAAAAAAAAAAAGCTTCCTAAAGGCTAAAAAGGGTTCAGTTTAAACTTATTAAAGACATTTATGTGCACAATACGTTTGTGAAATGGACAGTTATCTGATTCATCTAGCTAATGGTCTCTGCTGCTATAATCCAGCACAGTTAGAAGATAGATATTACATATAGGTTTAGTCAAGTAATATGGACGCTGATAGAAACTATATAAGACAGCTCCTAGACTCCACCTGCTGGTAAGTAAAAGTGACCACAAGAGGACACAATAACATAGCATGCAGAACTGAACTGAAAGAACTGAAACGTTTTTGCATGTGAGAAAGTATATATATACTCCTAAATGCCCCAGAAACACCTTTTTTCTTTTAGGAGAAATTAACGTAAACATTGTTACGTAAAAATATTATTACATATAATCTTGTATGATGCTTACAGCCCATTATAATTAAAATATATAGGCTATTGTGTATAAATACACACAAATAAAAAATATATTTAATTTAGCCATAAAACGTAAATAAAATAATAACCGACCAGGTCTACAAATATTCTTCCAATACATTTAAAACAATAATCGTTTTAAAATAGTTTATTACATAAAATAACGTATTTCACACTTCCGCCCTATTTTTTTATGTAAACTGGTCTGGCATGTGACTCTGACGTCACGCGGTGGCAGTCATATGACTTTCTGGTAAAGATATGAAACTGAGTCGTGTGTTGTGGCCATGTAGATATTTCAGGCTTCACAAGCCGTATTAAAGGAACTTAATACCTTAGTCAAGACGTTTTCGCTTCTTCTTTACTCGCTGCAGTCATAGCTGCGCTGTCGTCGCTGTCTTTTGTTTATTCAATGGATTTTATTCGACAGTTAGGAATTATACTTGTGATAGCGGTGCTCTGCGGCGCGCGTGCAGACGAGCTCCAGGTAAATGCATGACTTCTGTCATGTGATATTGACCTGCTCTGTCCTCAAACTGAAATGTTTGTTATTTGTGCTTTTAAATGCATGCTGACTGCAACGTATCGTAACATGCAGAAGTAATCGAACTAAAGTTTTATAGTGTTAGTGGTGCCTTCCTTACTTGAAGTATTTAGTGGGTTTTCAACAAAAGAATACAATGTTGAGTTTTGCAGTGGTCTAACAGATCTCATTAAAAATAATTATATTTATTTATGTTCACGTCTTCGTTTGCTTTTTGTGTTTGTATATCCCAGTAAAAATGTTGTGCCTTCCAAACAATCATGTCACCTGTACAAACAAATATTATTTCTCGTGTCAGCATTCCTACAGAGATATTGTGAAAAAACCTATAAATGGTCTGTTTTAGAGGCTTGATTTATTTATTTATGCTTAAGTTGTACTCTTAAGTCAATTCTTCATTCCTTTATTCTGCTGTTGTAATTCCCCACAGATTGACCCGCTGATATATGAGGAGCAATTGCTATGGGTTGGCGGTGGAGCCGGTCAGGTCAACACTTACAGGATCCCTCTGCTAACCTTCACGACGAGTGGAAGTCTGCTGGCATTCTCTGAGGCCAGGAAAATGTCTTCTGGAGACATTGGTGCAAAGTTTATTGCACTGAGACGCTCCAAAGACAAAGGCAGGCCATCCGCTTTCACTACAGTCATAAATGGCTATTTTAAATCAAACTGAATTTGCAATCTCTTTCGTCTATCCCTCAGGCGCCACCTGGTCTCCCACCGCCTTCATAGTGGATGATGGTTCCCTAGCAGATGGTTTGAATCTAGGTTCGGTCGTCGTGGATGAAGAGACTGGTGCTGTGATACTCATCTATTCTCTGTGTTTCCACCGTTATCATTGCAACCCCTCCAGCACCATGATGGTGTACAGTGTGGATGACGGGTTCACCTGGAGCACACCGCGAAATCTCTCCGTTGAGTTGGGGGTGAAGAGTTTTGCTCCAGGGCCTGGCTTCGGCATACAGGTGTGGTTAATGTTGTCTCGTTTCTGTTCCTCGTTCAGGGGAATCTGACGCATTTTTTAATGATTTCTTGTTTACGAGGCTGTTATAACTCCTTGGGTTATATAAAACTACTTTTGACTGTCTGTGTGGTTAAGTGATGGTTTATAATGGAGAACAGAAAAGCTGACATGGTACTTTTCCAGCTTTTTTCATCTGCTCATATATCTGTACGTTTACAGAAACGGTATGCTCCCAATGTGGGCCGTCTGGTGGTGTGTGGCCATGGATCTATTGCTGGTGATGGGGTGTTCTGCATCCTGAGTGATGATCATGGTAAATCCTGGAGATATGGCGCTGCCCTAAAGAGCATCCCTTACAACCAGCCTAAACAAGACCTGGACTTCAACCCAGACGAATGTCAGGTAAACGGCTTTATACACAGTGTGTATCTGTACTAATTAGGGGTGGCACGATTCATGAAAAAAAAACGAACCGTTCGGTACGGTTGTCTCGGTTCGGTGCATGCATGCGTCACACGGTTCGATGGTTCATGACATGCGCAATGTAGCCTCGTGCCTCATATGTGACGTCAGTGTGTTTCCATTTCGCGCGAAGGAATTGAGGTGTCTACGGTGTGGAGTAAGTGCTGCAGGTCACAATACTGTACGTGTAGAAATGGCAAGTGGGAGAGAAAAGGAAGGCTGCCCGGAGGATGCGCCAGCGTTGTATAAATCTGGTGTGTGGGAACATTCCATGTTACCTATTAGAAATTGGATACAGTTCGGACAGATATTTAGAAAGGATGCTCGGGTTTGGTCACATCAGCGCGAATGTGCGTCTGCGTTATAACGGGCGCTTTTTGCCCCGTATTCGCTGATGCTCACATCCGCTGACATTTCCGAACGCCTTCCTACAGTTAGTTAATAAAAGCGGGCTTTTCACACAAAAAAGTGCACGTGTCATTAGTTTGAGAAAAAAAAAATGAGGTTACAGCTCTGTCTGACAGAAAAATGCGTCCCAATCCGCACTCTATTACCCATGATGACAGCAGAAATAAAACAATGGATAGAACTGCGACTGTATGCAAGTATTGTGCAACACGCATCCAATTCAGTTTATGAATGATTACATAATATAACTTTTTTAATACTATATCCTAAATTGTGGATAATTAAGCTATATATCATATGCTGAAGTACATTTCTGGAGTGTTATAGATTAAAAGAAAAAATAACAAGAACCGTACCGAACCTAAAACTGTGACCCTAAATCGCGATACAAACCAAACTGTGGGTTTTGTGAACCGTGCCACCCCTAGGGCTAATGTGCTCATACTTCCTGGTTCTAGTAAGGACTCTAGCTACTGCATTTTGCACCAGCTGTAGTCTATTTATCAAGCATGCAGAAAAACTACCCAATAAAGCATTACAATAGTCTAGCCTCGAGGTCATAAACACAAGAATTACCATTTCTGCATTGAGGTTAGGAGCATAGGTTGCAATTTAGATATGTTCTTGAGAAGTTGCTTTTTTTTAACGAGAGGCTTAATAACAGCCAGTTTGAAGGCTTTGGGGACATATCCTAATGACAATGATGAGTTAATAACAGACAAAAGAGGATCTTAAATGATCTACATGATCTACATCCGATGGGAGACTGTAGCTGACGACTGCACAGTTTCAGTTTTATCTCTAATAATGGTAACTTTGGAAGTAAAATATTACATAAAGTCATTAATGCTGTGGTCTTGTGGAAAGTCAATACCTGTTGATGCTTTATTTTTTGTTAATTTAGTCACTGTATTGAATAGATACTTCCCACTTCCCTGCTGCGCGGGCGCTGCCAGAACCAAACCATATACATGAGCTGAACTACCCGCATACAGCCAAACCTTTCCGAGGAGGACCCACGCACACAAACAACTGGTCCAACCTTCTCCATACCGCAGATTTACGAAAATACATGTCCAGTGCTCGCACTAGGCATATGCAATGAAGTCTTTCTTGGCCTGTCTCCTGGAAAGGGGGGGGGGGCAAAAAGCCTGAAGAACTATAGGCTGTGGTGGAGTCGTAGGAACTTTAGGAATATATCTCGCTCGCAGGAAGAGAAAAACTTTCACCTGTCCGGGTACAAATTTAATACAATCAGGTGCTACTGATAAAGCCTGCAAATTCCCCACCCTCTTAAGTGAGGAGTGCCATCAGGACTATCGTCTTGATCGTAAAATAAAGATCAGAGATCTAACTAACCGTTCGAACGGCGGCTTAGAAAGAGCCTCTAGAACCACTGTCAGGTCTCAAGTTGGTACTCTAGCGGTCATTGATAGGTACATGAAAGGCCAAAATAGCCGCCACATACAGTATACCTTTAGGGTAGAGTGAGCTATCCCCATAGAGGGAAAAACTGCAGAACTGAGCCAATCGGGCAGTTAACTGGTTCTTTCTGTCGCTCTACGCACCAAGAGGTGAAGAGTTTACACCTCAGTGAATACAACCTTCTAGTTGAAGGAGCTCTGGAGTGCAGAGAAGTATGAGCGACCTCGGCCGACAGACCTGCCGCTATGTGCATTCTCCTGATTTGCAAAGAGGTCCACCTCTGTTTGGTAAAAACAACTCCAAATCTGTTCTGCTACTTGTGAATGAAGTCTCCATTCCCTGGGCCTCGGCCCCTGCCTCGACAGTGAATCTGCTCACACATTTAGATACCCCGGAATATAAACCGCCCTTAGTGAAAGGACCTTGCCTTGGGCCATAGGCAAAACTTTCTCGCCAGCATGTTCATAAAGTGAGATCGCAACCCGAGTTCCCCCTTGGGGAAAAACCTCTGCTTTTTTTTGGCCGCAGCCAGAAGGATATCGACCCGAGTTGGTGGAATCGTGCCCACATCGAGATCAAATCCCAAATCATGCCCAAATAGGACGTTCTCTGATTCTTTTAGGTGTTTAGACTCAGACCCAGTTTGCTCATATGGGCCAGGACGACATCTCGATCTCCCAGAATCAACCAGTCGTCCATGTAATGTAGAACACGGATACCCTGTGACCGCAGTGGGGCCAGAGCTGCGTCTATCACCTTTGTAAACGTGCATGGTGAGAGAGCCAGAACGAAGGGGAGGACCCGATATTGATAAGCCAATATCGAACCTTATCGAAGGAAGGCGAACCTTAGAAACCTTCTGTGTGACAGATGTATTGAGACATGGAAATATGCGTCTATTGTGACCAGTCCTCGGACCTGATTTGACACGCCACCTGCTTCAACGTGAGCATTCTGAACTTCAGCTGACTGACTGAGAGGTTTAGCTGTCTGAGATCTAAAATGGGCCTCAGCCCTCCGTCTTTTTTCGGAACTACGAAATACGGGCTGTAAAAGCCCCGCTCTCTGTCTGCCAAGGGAACCACCTCGATGGCACCTTTCTTGCAACTGGTTTGCAACTGGCACTTGCAACTGGTTTGACTGAACTACTGTATGAACCACCCCCCTGAAGCATAGTGGTCGGATTTTGAACTGGTTGAGATATCCATATTTTATTATTTGTAAAAGCTAGTGAGAGAGCCCCTGCAGCCCTTCCCATGCCGCCATATATTTTATTAAGGGTACCAGCCTCCTGAGAATGGCCCCCAGGATGGGGTATGACTCTTACTGAACGGGCTGCCCCAACCCCCTCAGGGGAAGGGCACCCTCCAGCTCCCCTAAGACGCATTCCAGGGGCCTCGTGGCTTTGGTGGTCGCTGTTTATTGCCTGCCGCCTTTTGCTGAGAGCGGCGGGGAAGAACAGACTGAAAGGCCACCTCTTTTTTAGACTACTGGTGCCGCTCTACCACTGTTTCCACCACCTCCCCGAATAGTCCCGAGGGAGATAGTGGGGCATCCATAAGTAAAACCCTGTCTTGTGATTTTACCCCATTGGCTTCCGGCCAATCGAGGCTGAGCCTTTCCACAGAGTCACCACCTCCAGTAAATCATCATACTGTGGTGACTAAAGCGCTGGCTGGCTCTCCATACTCGTGACGTCATCCTCCTTGGAGGAAGACGAGTGCCTCTCCACGGACGTGCCAGCCCGAGGTGAAGTAGCTTCCGAACCCGGTGCTAGACCTGATCGATTCGGTTGGAAAGGAGATCGCCTGTCTCCATTTCCTCCAATAAATCGATCTGTGATCGCCATGACCGCAGGCACCGGGTTGCCTCGGCAATGGTGTGGCCTGACCCACGGGGAATGCCCACGAAGACTCCCTCCGCAAAGAGAGCCCTGCGTGAGTGGAGAGTGGCCAGTGTGAGCTCGTTACAGCACGGGCATTCCATACCACGTGCTCTTCTCCTAAACAAGCAACACACATTTCATGCGAGTCTCCGGGTGTTAGGAAACGGTGACAGGGGCTAGAGACAAAACTAGAGACAAAAGCTGTGACAGACTCACAGTAGAGCGTGTGCTGAATGAATGAAGCTAATGTGTGATATGCGGCACCTGGGCTAAACTCCGGGAATCATGAGGTAAGGTCATTGCCTATGATGCCTGGAGCCCTTATTGGACAGGCTTACAGCAGATTCAGAGCATGGCTAACGCTGAGGCATTCCCAAAGCGTCTATAGACACAGTGTGAGTTCCTGAAAAGAAACAATAATAAGTAGCGCGAGAAAAGACAAGAATGACAAGCTAACTGGCAAATGAACGCTAATGAGCTGCACTTGCAGTTTTTAGAATGAAAGCAACTGATCAACAAACAAATTGGTTTGATATATACTATAAGAAATACAAAGCAATACAACAATACAAAGCTACGGATCCGAGCTACAAACACTCAGCAGACTCTCAGCAGAGCGGCCTAGGATTAGGCCTAATTTCCATGCAGAAGGTCAAAATAAATCCTAAATCATGCACAATACACAAGGCAACAGAATTCTAAGTCAAGTTGTACAATATTGGAGATGTAAATTATTAAGACTCAGTTATCCTGCTAGTGGTGTTGATGGAAACTACGGTATAAGTGTTTGTCATTTAAGCTGTAAAAGACAACTCCTCTTTCTCAGCATTGTGCAACTGAAATTGCTATCATT
The DNA here is from genome assembly GCA_032357475.1 of Enteromius thamalakanensis. Classification (NCBI taxonomy): domain Eukaryota; kingdom Metazoa; phylum Chordata; class Actinopteri; order Cypriniformes; family Cyprinidae; genus Enteromius; species Enteromius thamalakanensis. The sequence continues at coordinate 5,202,735 of JAUCMT010000043.1, read as the reverse complement.
GATCAGTGCATACCTAGACACTTTCTTTATGAGTCAATTCCTCACCAGCTTAGGAGACTTAAAAAAAACCTTGGATGTTTAAGAATTAAATATTCTGTGCTTGTACTGTTTCTCTAGTTCTCTGTGGACGTCTTAGAGTGGAAGCACGTTGATTTAAGAGAAACATTAAAAGCAATACCTAGCAATTATCTAAATAATTCACACCAGTTCTATATTAAAGAATTCTGAACAAGTTTGGGGATTTTTAGATTTCTAAGAACATCTGAGGACAAACTCTGTGGGGGACTGAGAATGGGAGTGTGCTACAAATGTTTTGTGTGTCCATGGTCAGTTTCACACAGGCATTAAGGGTTCATTAGTTCAGTTCATTCTAATGTTGATTCTTGAGGACACATCAAACAAGCCAGTGATTAGCTCTGAGAGCTGCCGTACCATGTGATGTTTGTTCCGATCATCTCTAGAGACACAAACAATGTAATATATTCTACAGTTTTCAACCACTTAATGACTGTTATAAATTTTAGATTAGGAGGAACATTCAGGGTCATTTCTGCAATTTGTTCAATCAATCCACTAATCAACGTAATAGTCATTCAATCTATAATCAATACGTTCCCTCCACGGTAGATGAGGCACAGAGGACGAGAATACTTCTCTCTGGCATAAGAAATAAGTAGAACCACACCTGATCTCAGAGCTCTAAATGAGTGTGTCAGCACTGTCAGTGTCTGTCTGCACCTACCATAAACACACATCACTGCTGCCTCTCTCTCTACTCAGCAGAATAATCTTTCCACAGACACTAAACCACCCTGGGAAAAACAAAGTTCAGAGGTCAGATCAATTAGATGTTTGTCCAGCTCCTCCAACCTGCATAATTTAAAGCGTTTTATTTGACTAAGGCTAATGAAAATTCTTCAGGACAGAAAAGAGAGCAAGCCAGTTAACATTGTCGAAAAAAATAACATTTTTAGTTAAAAAAACTATTTTATTCATTCAAATATGCAGAGCACAGCAAGAAAATCATCAAGGGTGTTAGCATTCAATTACGTCTGCACTCTACAAAACTACAGAGCACATCAACAGAGACAGGCACTGACATTGGAATTTCTCTTTTATTTACTATTCATTTTCAAACGGTCTACACCAGTACTTAGAAATTAATTTCCATTTCCCAGTACTTAAGATAATGCATTATAGTTTTTACCTAATTTATTAAACAGTCAATCAATCAATTTATTTTTATTAAAGTGCAACTGTTATGGATTTTAGAAATTTTGTAATACAGCAATTGTGAATGAAAACAACCTGCAAAGTTTTAAATCTGAAAGTGCACTGTGTAACGTCATTGTCCTTTAAAAGAAAGAGTCGACTCGGAATGAAACAAGTGTTTTTAAAATGAACCCCACGCTTTTTCACGTTGACATCAAGTCTATGTGAACCGGAAGTTTGCAACCAATTTTACAGAATATTGAATAAGAAAAAGACAGCTTTTTCCACAGAGATGCTTTTTTCTGCTGTGAATCGTTTGGATGTAGTAAAGTAGCCGTTTTATTCAGAAATCAACACTGAGAGTTGGAGGGGCGTGGTTAAGGATGACACACTCATGCTGACGTCATCAGAAAAGGAGAGGAGCATTTTATAGGAGAGATGCATTTTCAGATTTGCATTTAAGATTATGAAGGCAATCAAATTTTTTTGAGGTGAAAATTGTTGTCGTTTTATCTGTTATTCAAATAGATACACATTACAAATAAACATAATATGAATAAAACAAACACTGCTTTTATTTTTCAGGAAGAGTAGGTATATTCAGCAGTACTGAAAGGTGAAACTACGGTGCCCGAGAGAGCTCAACGCGCTGCAATTTAAAAATAATGCATGCAAACAGAAACAAATGGCTGCAACTTTAAAATAACGGCTGCAACTTAAAAAACATCTTCATCAATTTGACAACACAGGCGCTGCAAACACACGAACCACAACGGAAATGTTTTGGGGGACCTCAAAAAGTGATGAACCCATCTGAGAGTAACTCTAGCTAACATAGCATTAAAATAATGTTCCACAGTTAAGTGTGAGACTCGTCAGATTAGTCTAATAATATCCAAAAGACCAATGAATTGTATGATCATGTTGTTAAAATAAACAACATTTGTTTCTGTTTGCATGTGTTATTTTTAAATTGCAGCGCGTTGAGCTCTCTCGGCCACTGTACTATTACAACCCTCTACATTTCGAGGAATAAATTTCATATGCGATTAAACCTTCACTTTGGGCTAATAAATGATTTTTAATATTAGCCAATGACTGATAAATTCTTAGGTTTTACTCTCCAGTTGGAAGCTAAAAGTATTATTTTAGCACAGATATATTTTCACTAGCCAAACACTCTTTGACTTAACACTTTAAATTAAGTTCCATTAACATAAATATATATATCAGTCTGGCGAGTAAATGAAAACATTTACTAGTCAATGATAATTCAGTTGCCAAGGTGTCCGTGAAGGTTTGCTATACGTCTTATTTGAGTGTCTTCTTCAAAGTCATAAATAAAATTAATCAGAATTAAACATTAAACAAAAATTTATTCCCATCCCCAGAAAAGACAAAAAATCTTTATCTATTATTCACTCAAATATTTGTCTTCCTCCCTGCCAAAGTATCATTCATTTTTAAGTGAATAATTCCTTTAAATCCAATCTTTCAAATGTGTGTTTTAGTTAGGCTTAGGCAAATTGGTTTTGAGTAAGCCAATGCTTTTGGTCTTTACTCTGTTTATCCTTTCACATCTTTTGTACCTAGGAGTCCTCACACCTCTCACCGCACAGCAATAACTCCCTCGGGCAAACTCTATGCACACTATAAGCCTGAAACCTTCATTCACTCTGGGTCTCCACTTTCCTCCAGTTGCAGGTTATGTAACGGACGAGCGGTCGTCATGGCAACCCCTCCACTCCGGTGCCCCGGCGGATGGTTTGATGAGCTGCCAGCAGTAGGGTCACAACTAATGGCATTCCAGCTGTCTGCCATCAGCTATCTGCACCCCACGTCTTCCATCAGCACTGATCCAGGACCAGACAGCAAATTCCAAACCCCTTAACAAGATCATACTCCTAGATGGAGCAGAATTCTGCTCTCAGATCAACATGCTCTCCTGATTTGACCAAAATAAGAGGCTGTTAGATATTCGACTGGAGGAAGCCCCCGCCTCCACCGGGGATTTACCCAGATGCTTATTAAAGAGTTTGAAGAAAGCAAAGGCAGGAAATACCCGTAGGAAATCAAAAAGGAGGTATTTTGTAATGTTCTACACCAGCGCTTCTCAACTCAGCAGTGCACATCTCCCTTTTCTGACAGGACAAGTTCGATGTGTGCTTTTATTTGATAATGAGTTGATGATTCAAACCAGATTTTTAAAAATGGAAAGCATACAAAATGTGCAGTTTAGATATTTTTAGACATTTTAACTGATACTGTATATTCTGCATTCCAAATGGTTTATTCTATAAAAAAGAACCCCATAATTAATGAGATTTCCTGTTTTTTTAGATGTTTCTCCTAGTCTCAAGTTTCTCCTACTTATTGAAATTTTGATATCAACATTTGCTTCTGAAATGACACCTTACTGGGATCTTCTGCTTCTAAACTGTTTCAAAAGGACCTCATAACTCACACGTGTCTCCTTGCTGAGATCTTCTGCTTCTCAGATGCAAGGGCGAAATTGTGAATCAAACATTGGGGGGGACAGCTGTGGGACTTTTTGTTTTTTTAGCTTAGATAATAACCCATTTCGGAGAACAGGACCGTGGCTCAAAACCCGAACGTTAGCTGTAAAAACTGGGTTTGGTACAGTACATTTGACAAGCCTGTCGCAGAACGCTATCACAGTTTGCTT
>JAUCMT010000043.1:5161242-5187049 GCA_032357475.1 Enteromius thamalakanensis | reverse complement strand
ACGCTCGCCTTGCTCTGTTCTGTGATGCGCGTTGGTGACGTAACGTAATACGCAATTACGTTGAAAAGGTCAAGCTTGACGTAGGCTCCATCTCATCTTCTCCTCTTCTCCTCTAAGTTCAAAATCGCCCGACATCGTTGTTTTAACCTTTTAAATTCCTTTTTTTTGGAACCGGCATTTAACTTTCTTTGCACGTTCAACTTGTAAATACTGACACGGTACTTCCGCCTACGTCAAGCTTGACCTTTTCAACGTAATTGCGTATTACGTTACGTCACCAACGCGCATCACAGACCAGAGCAAGGCGAGCGTTTGTGCTAATAAAACTTTAACTTTTTTATTTATTTTGGAAATGACCGATCGTTTCGCTAGATAAGACCCTTATTCATCGCATGGTATCGTTTAAAGCCCTTTTAAGCTGCACCTTGAACCGTTTCGGTCCCAATAGAGTCCATTATAATGGGGGAAAATCCTGGAATGTTTTCGTCAAAAACATTAATTTCTTTTCGACTGACGAAAGAAAGACATGGACATCTTGGATGACATGGGGGTGAGTAAATTATCAGCGAAAGCTTTTTTAAAAGGGAACTTCTCCTTTAAGATGGCAGTTCATGCACAAAGATGAGATGCGGAAGGGAAGGCAATGGATTTATTTATAGTGGGTAAGATGGATCTGATTTGACGGATGAATTGAAGAGATTGATTAGTTAATGCAGCCCCAGCTGCAGTTGATACGCTCCTCCTTAGATTTGCTACATAAAGTAAAATTGACTTTGAAATGTGAAAATAACACTTAATGTATGTAAGCCGAGTCATAAAAAATAATAGAGATTTACTATTAGAACAATCTCTTACATTTTATTAAGCACATAGGCCTAAAATCTTTCATTGAATTTAGCTTAATTAACAAGATTAGCTGCTAATCGTAGCATCTGATGTCAGTTGGGTATTGGGTATGGGTATTGTCGCGAGCTAATTGTTAGAAAGCAAACTAATTATAATGTAATATGCTTCTTTTTAATTTTTCTTGTCTGTTATTGTAAAAATAAGCATGCGGTACCAACCTCTGCCACTAGGTGGTGACACTATTTGTAAGCAATATTTGCTAATTGTTAGGAAGCCTTGCCTCTAGAAATTTTATACAAAAAAATGACATATAGTTATTTACATAACACTGAATATGGAATCCAGGAGGTGGTAGTTGTGTGCTGCTGAGCCATTGCTGTGTGCAGGTCCATGTTCACGGTAAAATGAAAGCTCCAGTCTGGCTTTATCTATTACTTCAACAGCTTTAGACACTTTTCTTCTGGGAGGCTTTTGTTTTCCCTTCATATACAATCTCCCTTATTTCCCGTCTACATTATATTTGCTAATATAAAGTTCTTTTGACCAGGAAGCTCAAGACATTTCAGGTAACTAGAACTGTAAGCTGGTCACCTCTCTAACAACACACTAAATGATGACTAAAGACAGGTTATGAATATTACTTTACCTTGATAACAGTTTCTGCATGTTACTTGCTGGACATCAACTTTAATGTAAAAGGTGTTAGCGAAAACCCATCAAATCAGCGCCTGTGACGGGACGTGAGATGGAGCATGATGAAAAGCATGGTACAAGAAAGAGCAAGATTTAAACAAGAAAAAAAAACAAGTAAGCTTAATGTGTTTTGTGTATGGAAAATGTATGGTTTGGAGATGGTTAATTGTTGGTACATATTAAGGATTTCATCCAGATTTGATGAGAGTATCATCATTAGTATATCATTGTTTATATTAAAGTAGAAATATAAACACATTTTACATCTCATCTTCTCTAAAAATTATTTTGGAGGCAATATTACATAAATAGTATGCTATTAGCTAAATTATTTTGTTGTCTTTATCGAGTTTCTTTTCAATGTTACCCTACAATATTATCAAAGATATGTACATTACACAGTGTCTGTGAAATGCTTGCTGTAGCACATTCCTATGCAAATTGCTTTCAGTTCATGTATATTTCATGGCCTTAACTCAATGCTCTGTTTTACTTCATTCCACATTTGTTGAACGAGGTTGAGGTCAGACTTAACCTTTATAAAACATCCAGAATGTGCTTTTGTTTTGCTGCTCTGGTATTTGTCGATCAATACTTAATACTTTTATTACGAAGCTTTGTTTGAATTTCTTTTGTTACATTTTAATTTCTTCTTTTTGATCCTTTGATGATTTTAAGTGCTCTAGACTCAATTGGACTATGGTTAGTGCTGGTATGCATATTCCTTATTACTCATTTTATACATATTCGGGTGTGTAAATAAAATCAAAAGGCTTCATTATGTTTTGTTGCTGTTTTTGATTCTGTTGTATCAGCTTCACAAAATATATAGAAATGGTGTGATTCTATAGTTTAAAAACCTTTATAAGATATTTATTCATGATTTCCTTTTTAGTGCTTCCTTTTTATCTTAGTACTTAGCATGGAATGTGCCTTAAGCACTTAATCACTGTCATTTAACATTGTACATGGATTCAATACATATTTTGACTTGTCAAATACTGTGGTGAAACATGTAACAAACCCTAGAGCAGAAAATAGAAATATATATAGTCATCGCCAAATTTAGTGACACCCTTGGTAATTATGAACAAAAAAGCCTGTAAAAAAAATAAATCTGCATCATTAATCCTTTTTGATTCACTAAAACAGTCAAGTATAGTAAAAGGATTTGCATTGCATTAAAAAAACATTAACACAACAGGTTGACTATATATTTCAGCTATGACTTCCTGTTTCACAGGAATATAAATATGTGGTAAAAAAAAAGGCCCAATTCCCTTAATCATTCATCACAATGAGTAAAATCAAAGAATATAGTGCAGCAAAAGATTAGAAAATGGCTGTAAGAAAATATCTAAAGCACTGAAAATGAATATTTCTACCATCAGGACAAGAACTAAGACTTTCCAATCAGCAGAAAATTGTACAAATCTATAATTTTGTCTTAAAGCAAGGTGAGAAGGAGTGAGTGGCCAAAGACTCTTCAAGGATCACAGCTGGAGAACTGCAGAAAGTTGTTTAGACTTGGGTTTAGTCTAGAGAAACATTGGTAACACTTTATTTTGTGGTAACACATATTAGTTGACTATTAGCATGCATATTATTAGAATATTTATTAGTGCTAATTAAGCATATATTAATGTCTTATTCTACATCCCTGAGGGGAAAGTCGTAGATAATAGTTAACAAGTGTTACCTATTCTAAAGTGTTACCTATAAAATGAAGGCCCAGTTCCCTGACCTGAACTCTACAGAAAATGAGTGGGGTAAACTTGAGAGTACCTGAACATGGACCTTAGATTTAAAAACATCTGAAATGTCATGTGTTCTCCAAACTCATCAGGCATTATAGGAGAAAACTCAGAGCTGATGGCTTAATTGGCAAATAGAGGTTTTAAAAAAAGTATTGAATAAAATAATCTTGGCCAATGTGTATTAGAAAAATATTTTATAATGAGATTTCCCTCCTTTTAATGAGTTTTTTTTACTTCAATGAAAGGTTGTGGTTTTGCGAATTGTTTGAATAGGAGACCAAAAGAATTAACAATGAATATTTGTGTTCACAGCCTTCTTTATTTATAAGGGTGTTCATATATCTGGCCACGGCTGTATGAGTAATCTGGATTTAAAATTCACTCTCTAATGTATTGTTGGCCAAAGTAAAACTCCAATTCTAATGACATGAAAAATAAACACACAGATATGTAAGAGTTCTCTGTTTTTTTGCACATTGTCAAAACATTTTCTAATTGTAAACGCATCTGATTTATTTTTTAATCATTCATTTACTAATCATTGGATTAGTGTGAGTAAGTCTGAAATCAATAAAGCACGCACAGGATCACAATGACAAAGCAAAGGTGTGTTAGTTGTGACTAAGACAAAAGCACTAGTATAAATGTACAAATATTTTGAATTACAAAACTGCATAGCAATGGTTGTTGTTTTACCCATGTTTTTGAGTCACACAAACAAATAAACAATTTGCTTTTATTAGTGTGTTTAGTCATCATTCATGATGCATCGCCTGTATATCGCAATCCAACCAGCAGTTGAACAGCAACTGTACATTTATGATTTTATGATACCGATTTTCTGTGATGGTTCCACACACTTACTGACCTTAAGCGACGAAATAAATACATAAAAATAACAGATGATAAGAAGAGTATATGTTTTTTTGTTTCGTTTTTTTACACAAAATCAGCAGTCAGTGATTGGACACTGAAGACGAAAATTCATCAAAGGAATAAATTACATTTTATACATATTAAATATAGTAAAACAGAAAATAATTAATAATTTTATTTTGTAATAATATTTAACATTATAACTGTTTTTACTATATGATTTTCAAAATAATTGTATCTGCCAAATATTGTCCTATTTTAACAAACCATACATCAATGGAAAGTGTGTTTATTTAGCTTTCAGATTATTTACAAATTTCAATGTAAAACAATTCACCCTTATGGCTGGTTTTGGGGTCCAGGGTCACACATTACTTGTTCAAATGATAAATGAAAATGGCAGTCTGTTATCTTTTATTATACGCCTATTCCATGTCCTACTCATCACTTGTAGCTTGTTACTATTCTGCCGATGTTCTCTAACACTTTTAACTGGTTTAAAAGTACTGTGGCAGTATTATAGTACTTTAATATATACCATGGTAGACGTACTTAAATGAGTAGTCATAAACAATAGCATTTACATGGTACTCCACATTAGTTGTAATACGATGAAAACATAATAACTTTCCATAACAATGCCATAGTTTTATCAAACCAATGGGTTTTGTTTACAGTGTAAAACATTTAAAGTGAATCATCTTTAATAAAATAATTACGCTGACTGTGAAGATTTGATCAAGTTACACCTGTTCGTGCAAGCCTTGTCCTCTCAGGTCATTCTTGTGGACTTCTATCACTGAGCGAGAGGCGTTCTTTACGTATGAAAATTATATTTTAACATATATGATCTGATTGGCCAAGAGACAAGTTTGGAACGTATTATGTTATTGTAACCCCGCCCCCTCCACTCGCATCCGCCCCTCTCTGCGCTACCATCCTCAGAAGCCGTTGACGGCTCTAATAGTGACGGATCGACCCCCCGCAATATTATTTTATTTTTCCTTTTTCATTTGTTTTCTGGAAAAAAGAAAAAGGAGTACAAGTAAGCTTCACTACACACATCCGCCCTCAGCAATCCTCATCAGATCTCTTCAACACATAATCCTGTTTTGAGTTTTTGTGAGAGCTTGTGCTAACGGTAGCTAGTGCACGATTATTGCTAATAACTCAACGATACAACCTCGAGACAAGTCGGGACAAGACCAGGTTAGTAGCTGTGTCGAATGACCATTCGAGTTCCCAAAAGAGGTTTTATTATAGCGGTGTTTGTGACCATAGTGTTGGGGTCCAGCTGTCCTGCTTTTCATCGGTCGGTGTCGGCTAACGTTAGCATGCTATCAGCATAGCTTGTGTGTGTGTGTCTCACATCCTTTTCAGGATGTACAACATTGTTTTTAAATAAGATCCTGTGAGGTCTTCAATTTAGACCGCTAGCCATTTTAGCGAGTTTTATGTTCATGATGATTTAAACTAGTACGCCTTAGATAGAAGAAACCCACAAGACGTGCCTTGACTGAGACTGTATGTGAAACAAGTACATTGTTTTGGTTCAAATCAATGCTACCGTTGAGTTGTTTGCGGAAACATATATTCAATCGCACTCTAAAATCCCTGATCTTGGATTCTAGTTGAAGCCCGTGTTGTTAAATCGTCACAAATCCCGATGCTAATGTGCTTGTAGCTCTGGCCTCACTTCACCGCCGCCATTTTGTTTTGTTCTCGCCATCAAATCCTTTAGTCAAACCCGCAGCATCAATTATACGGACCATTTTTTCTCTGCGTTATATTTGTTACCTTCTCCGGTTTATCTAGTCCATGGGTAGATCACCACACCTGTCTGAAGTGATGTGTTGTTTTGGAGTTATGTATATTATGAAACCTATAGGTCTGCCCCCTCCTCCCAGCACGAAACATGGAGGCCGCGGCTCCAAGAAGCTAACGTTAGTTAACAGTCAAAACAGACAGTTCACTGGGCTTACAATATACCACCCATCCGGTTTTTATATCAGAAACCGGGCTTTTAGTAAGGTTAGATGATTTATCTAAGCGTTTTGTGTAAAGCTGTTCAGTTGCCCATACGGCCAGTTGGCAAAGCGTGTAAAATAATCTCTACGCAGCTCCTGTTCGCCAGCGCTGCTTCATGTTGCGTAGAGATTATTTTACAGGCTTTACCAACTGGCCATCGCTGCTATTCCTAATCTGCATCTGCCCCAATCAATGACAGTGATGTGAAATGCATTGGGATAGCGTTTGTGTGGTAAATAGAGAAGCAGGACGGTTAAGGACTGTGCTCTTCACTAACGGATTGGGCGCTTTTATTATTCATGTTGGTGCAGTTTTGTTTTTGAACATTATTTAGGTGCTGTTTTTGTTGTCCTGTACAATATAACCGCCAAATTAACACTTACTGCAGTTATTGTTATTGTAAGGTAATAAAAAAATGATTAAAAAACTTTTTAAAACGCAAATATTTTAAGAATAATTTATCATTCTGAGAGAGACAAAACCATCCCAAATCTCTAGTTACTACAGTACTGATCATAAATTATGCCCATGGCGCAGTGATGCTTTATGTTGGCCTTGGCTTATGCAAAACGTTTAAGAATATTTTCTCATAAAAATAGAGAATGGTCCATACTCTATTTTGGCAAAGCCTATGGTTGTAATTGTTTGTAAGGATTGATAATGGTTATCCGACCATAAAGAGGGCTTTTAAACATTCTGTGTCGTACTGAATGTCACACTGTGTGTTGAATAAACACAGTGAAATTTACAGTAAACATGGCAGCTGTGATTGCTAGAACATCTGAAGTACCCACAACTTGAATTGAAACAAGTACAAGAACATTTTGAGGAGAGAAACAGCCGATGTTTATTCCACATTATACACGTTTATGACATCACCGTTTGCACAAAAATCACACTTATAGCTAACTTTGTCATTTTTACAAACTTGCACTTTTGAAACCTGTTTTCAAAAGTTAGCATTTTCAGCTTTGTTTGTTATGATCACTGATTCAATTTTCTGAAAAAAAAATTATATAACCATAATTGATTTAATGTAAGTTAAATAAACTGATTTGTGGGAATGTCAGATTACAGGTTTTCACTAAAAATCATAAAAATAATTAATTTTTAATTAGTATTTTAGTGTAAAATGACGAGATGTCCCAGTAGATCTTTTAAAATTGTTAAATATGTTTTATTTATTTTACAGATCTACAAGTTTAACAATTTATTAGATTTTTTTACAGACAGATAACTTGCCATTTACCAAATAAAAGGTTTTTGCATCAGCATGTTTGTATTATTTCCTGTTAAAACTGCACATTTTAAATAATTTTACATTTAATTGATTTTTAACTTTTTTGATTATTTTGTGGAGAATCTCTGTTGTCCAAATGGATGAAAACTATTGGGAAATAAGAAGCAACAAGCTGTTTTTTAATGTTGCTTTGTAACAGATCGTGTACCTTCATGATAATTAATCTACAGGTGGTAAGATGTAGGCTAGTGTTTGATACAAGACTGCAGTCATCTTCTGTTTATTTTAAAGTAAGAGATTTTATGAATGTTTGTGAGTTGAGTGGCCATCACTGGCTAGCAGTAAAGACAGTCCTGGTGTTGCTATGGATGCAACCCCTTGCAAGGCAGAAACAGAGGAACAACATTTATAATGCATCACCATGGTAACACCAGTCGCAGTTGCCTTTTTCTGGCCTTTAAAAAATATGTGCTAAAGTCATTAATGGGGTTTGTTGACTTCAAGTCTGACTTCATGAATCAATGAGCAGTTGTCTGATGGCTTACTGTACAGAAGGAGACCATAAGTAAAGAAAATAGTTTTTTGGGTACTGTTGATTTAAGTTGGTTGAGCATGACACCTAGAGAGACCCATGTAAACAAACTGAACTGTGAAATCAAGAATGCAGTGAATCGCCAGTAAACATTAAGGTTGTATTGCGTGTATTGGTTTGATATTGGTTTTCTCACTTGTTTTAACAGAACCTGTGCGTAGTTGAACCATCCTAGACTATAAAGAGATCAGTTATCAGCCTTAACTCAGTGTTGTAATAATTATTGTGCCTTTGTGAAGAAGCCATAACCTTAATAAAATGTTTTATGCTTTGAGAAAAGCATAATGGCAATGAGAACTTGAAAACGTAAGATTTTCCTTTAATATGCCAAAATGAAGGCTCAGCTATTTAAGGAATAACCCATGCTGGTGTCAGTATGAGTTAAGCTAATGTTAATAACCAATAACTTGGAACACTCAGGATAATCCCTTAAATGTAATAAAGTCCTGGGTGATATCTAAAATTAGTTGTATTACATTCATTTATATGCTTATTTTTATTTATCTCTGTCATTCACACTGAATGCAGTTTTTCCATTCCAAGTCTGTTGCACTACTTTTCTATTGTTTTTCTAGGCAAAGCAGCTGGACAGATGTGTATGTCTGTCACAGTGTCTGGCACATAAGCACCAAATTTAAGATGCCAAGTCAAGTTAAAAAAATATCCACTTTTACTTGTAGCACTGTTCATTAAATTGAGTTTGAAAACAGACTCTCCGGTGGGGAGAGAATTGAGAGCTTTTGTTTACAGTTGCAAGTTGGCATTTGATGGCAACATGGTGGAGACTGTGTTCTGCTCTGTACTTTTTATGATGTCTATTTGACATCATTTTAGATTTAAGGCCAGTTCAAGTATTGTAAATGTAACTACATGATTTTAATAATCGTTACATTTAAATGTCATTGAAATTGCTTTCAGAACTTATTTTCCAGCTGATATTGGCTAACTGCAGATATAGCTTATAATAAACTAGGCATAAACCTATTATCATCTATAATAGAAGAACTGACTTTTTTTCTTAATGGTGTTCAATCCCCTTTTTCAGAGACATTGTTCAAAAATCCTAAAAACATTCTTGTCTTCAGAATATCCACACTCATGTAAAGTTAATTAATTTTGTAGCTGCAATCTGTGTGACAGGATATCAGAAAACAACACCCCATAGAAATTACATTAGAGATTGGGGTCCTGCATATAGTATTTGCCAATATGGTTTGTTTCAGTAAAACATAAACGATAATAAAAACCCTTCTTTTTGTGCCTAAGTTTGGCTCTTAATTTTAGCATTCATTTTCATATTGACAAAAACATGGGAACGCTTGAAAGGGGACACCCGTCGACCTTAGCATCACATTCTCTTTTTTCACTCTCTCTTTCTCTGTCAGTCTCAGGACTCACCATACTCAATGAGCGTACAGCGCAATGTCAGAGCGCTCTGGGCAAACGGCAAAGGGGAAGGATGGCAAAACCAAGTATGCGTCTCTCAACCTGTTTGATACCTACAAAGGAAAGAGCCTTGAAGCACAGAAGCCTGTTGGTAAGTTTAATTAAAGTTAAAGCTTATGTTTGAAGTAATTCGTCCCTATCTGTTTGTATATAGACGCTCTTGGTTAAAGTTATGTCAGCATTAAATCAACATGGACCTCGTTTTTTTTTTAAATAAGAAATACAGCACATAGAATGAGATTGGAAATTCTATTCCATGGGGATTGTATATTTTTTTTTTGTCATTGATTTCCATCCACTCCCAGTTTCCAATTTTTTCCATTTATTGTATTTTTTTAGTGATCAAAAAAAATATTTAATTAGAATTTATACAATTCAACAACAATGTAATATTTCTGAAATTCTGTTTTAATTTTTCTGGATTAATTTTCAAGTGGTTTCTTTAAACCTAAATAAAAAAAGCTTTTCTAAACAAATGAATTGATAAACAGTTAACAATTAAATAATTTTATAAAACAATTTTACAGTAAACGGACTCTATGAAATGTTACAATTTTGCAAATATTGTGTTTGGCTGATTACAATTTAAAAATTGGTAGTAATCAAATAAAGTTATTTAAGATGAATAATTTAATTATTCTTTTAAAATGTAATACAATAAATATTTAATAATTTCAACAATAGTTTTTCTTTTTAATTTGACAGTTCCGAAAATACCATGAGAGTTACAAGCTCATTCACATAGTCACGCAGTCTTTGCCCTGTATTTGTATAGACGCTTGTCTAATGAAATTAAGTGTACAGAAATGTACGAAATTCATTCGCATTCTGTTAAACTGTAAATTTTTACTTTTGTGATTTCATCTTTTTATTTCTGCATCTTTGAAATCCTCATAGGGCACTGGATTGTCACTGCAGGACACTTCATGTATTAGCAGTAGGTGATGGCTGTTGTGCCGTCTGTTCCCTTTTGATTGGATTTGCCACAACTGTGTAAAACAGCAATTGCTTGTTAAGGCAATTAGAACAATGTAGTTCTTTGCAGTGTGCAGTCTAATAATATAATTAGTCTGACCTTTCTGAAACAAAGCCGGTTCATGTTCATTGATTTCTAAGTTTCTTAAATCCCACTCTGGATCCAGGCTATTGTTATTTAAACTGTTTCCAGTTGTGTCAGCATTGTCCAGGGCAGCTCGCTGAACTTTTGAGGTTTGACCTAAGACAGAGTTCTTCTTGTGTTCCTTGTTTTCCTGCTTATGTTTTATTCAGTAGCTAAACTACCAACTCTAAGCAGCTGTCCCTCTTTTCCAAAATACAATTCTCCCAGCACTTCAGGCTGCTTGGTTCCAGGGAACAAACAGGGGATTGAGAGTCAGGACAGATGTGTTTTTCAGCTTCTGAAACCGCCAGAGACTGCTCTTTGCAATGCTCAACCTATTTTGCATGGGCCAAGTCTGTCGTGAGAGTGTTAAAGTGGGATTTTTGACCTCAAGTCAATTTCGAGTCAACCACTTGAAACAAATCCACACAAGATAGTCTTGCTCCTTTCACTGTCCAGCCAAGCATTCCTAAGCCATAATGGATGAGGGAGTTTGATGGTCTTGCACATGCGGCAGTTTCTCCTGCTTAGTCTCAGACTGTGTCCCTCAAGACGGTATTAGGTTTCTGCACTTGTTTATTTACTCCTCCTGTCACACTTCTACTTTCAGTTGCCCCTCGTCATGGCTTGCAGTCTCTTGGTAAAGTTGCCTCTGCACGGCGCATGCCCCCCCCAGCCAGCTTGCCTAGTTTGAAGGCAGAGAACAAAGGCAACGACCCCAACGTCTCGCTCGTTCCCAAAGACGGCACAGGATGGGCAAGCAAGCAGGAACAAGCAGACCCAAAGAGGTTAGGCGTGTTTAATTCTGAGGCTGCTACATTACATTATTCTTTGTGTAATTTAATATGCAATAAATGTAAAACCCCCACCAACTCCATCACCATCAGTATAACAGTCTGCACTTGATTTACTGACAATGTGCTCTAATGGTGCATTTCACTATAGACCACCCAGTTTCTTAAATCAGTTTGTTTGTATAGAAATATCCTAATAGGTCTGGTTTTGAATTAGATTGCAGAAAACTCAGGCAAAGGCATAATTATCTTTGGAGACCTTCCACCCTCTTCTGTTTATAAATGCAGTCTGATTGGATACATGTCCATTCCTGCCATCTAATGTCTGTTGTTTTTGTTTTGATTTTTCCCTGTAGTACCGATGTATTGTCAGCAGCGCAGCCGGAGTCGCAGCAGCCTGTGGTCTCACAGACTTCTGTGCCGAGCGTGCCGAGAACACCCCCAGCTCAAGAGGTGCCATCACACAAACAAACATGAATAATCTCCAACATTATGCACTTATGGCTTGGCTTGACTTAGGCTGAGCTAATAAAGCCAACGTCTCACTGTAGCTGTAGTTTGTTGTATGGGTAGGCATGTACCTCTGAACATGTTAATGTCAATGAACTCAGGATTTTTGGCTTAAAGTGCCCCTATTATGGGTAATATTTTGGTTTTGGAGTACCACACAACAGGTTGACATGCCTGCAAGGTCAAAAAGCACTTTTATTTCCTTATTTCCTGCACTTATTTTTTGACTTATTTGTTCAACAACTTCCAAACAAATCATTCAACTATTAATTTTTCCAAATCTATCTGGTGATTTGGTCGATTTCTTTTAAAGCAGTGTTTGTGAGCTAGTGTGAAAGAATGAATTAGAATTTTATATTTAACAAGTGGGCGGGAAATAATTTGACGTCAACATGAAATGGCTTGGGACGCATTTCCGTGATTCAGAGTGGTCTCTGTCTTTTGAGAGACAATAAGTTTATACACAGTGCACTTTCAGATTCAAATTCAAAATTCTAATTCAAATTTTATTTGTCACATACACAATTGTACAGAGTACAATATGCAGTGAAATGATTTCTGCGACCACAGAGTCGCGACGGCAGCCACCATACCGGCGACATCATAGAAAAATAATAAAATAAGATACATTAGGAAAACGAGGGTACAGACTGTACAGTGGGCAGTGTGCGATCAGGGATAAAAAATACCTCAGCAAAAGCACATAAAACATATAATCACAAGACATAACATTGCAACAATAGAGGGTTCAGGGAATGTGGAGATGTCCAATGTAGGCAAACAACTTCTGATTCCTGCAGCTGCATGAAAGGTCATTTTCTGGGCACTTTAACTGTACATTATTTAATTGTATTATTTTTTTTACTCTGGTACATTGTTTGGTTCTTCACAATTCTTTTTGTATCTTAGGCCCCAACTCAAGCTCTAGCCGCAGGGCCAAGGTCCTGGGCTCCGGCCAGTGTTACACATGGAGTACAAGGAGATGGTAAGATACAGTACGAAGAACATGCATACAGATGACAGCCCAGTGTACAGTGTTCAAAAGTAAAACATTATGAGATTGGTTGACTACAGTTTCAAGGTAGTAAGAAGGTTTCCAATATAAAATATTTGTTAAAAATAAGACTTTTTAAGTAGGAGTATTGCATAAAACAAATTTAGGGTGATGAGCTTGAAATCAATCAATTGTTATTCAAATTCTCTAGTTAGGCCTCATGACTACATTTCCTATTAAGGAATGTCAAGAAATCTGAAGTTACGGTTGTTGCAGTTTAAAGTATCAATGAACGCTTTCTGTAAAACTACTGCTGATCTTGTCATACTTAGACAAGAGAAGTAACATTTGTAATAAAAAAATCTTCCTTTATGCATGAAATATATTCAATTCCCTTGCCTTTTCTTCACAGGTGGAAAGGGATCAAACCAACCGTCGCCATTCTCTCGCGAGGAATTTCCCACCCTGCAGGCAGCTGGAGACCCGGACAGAGTTGGCAAAGAACAGGCCACTGCAGATCAGTGGTATGGGCCAGGACCAAGCCTCCGCCCCCAAAGTAAGCATAATAGCCCTTCTCTTCTTTCGAGAACTGTTGCTGTGATTTGTGTCTTGGAGCATGTGGTATTCATGTTATGTGTTATATTCTGGTGCATCTGATTTGTACTGGTGTTTAGCAGTTTCTCAATTAATAATTGTTTTATTTAATTTCCAGACGTAACAAGCTGGCGGGATGGTGGGGGCCGGGCATTGGCACCCACCCTGGCTGGGGAGGCAGGTGCGGAGGGCGGTACTGGGGGAGCCATGGTGATGGAGGGTGCTGCTGGGGCCCCTCCCATCCCACAGCAGAATGCATCTTCTCATGGGCCGCCTAGAACTTCCCCAACCGGCAACCCCGCACTTCCCCTCCCCCAGCCACCTATTGGCCCGCAGTTCCAGCCTTACAGAGGCATTATGCCTCCCTTCGTAAGTTTTGTAACATTTTCATTTTGGCCCACCTGTAGAGAATGTCTAAAACTGTGATTGATTTGTTTAGTCCATTCACAGCCTTTTTGTTCTTTCTGGGTGATTTCTCTAGATGTATCCACCATACCTGCCCTTCCCAACACATTATGGTCCACAGGGACCGTTTAGGTACCCACCCCCTAATGAGGCTCCTAGGTAAGAATATTTATACTAATAATTAATCTCCTAATGTTTCTTTCCATCGTCATCCAGGTGGCTTTCCTAACATTCTTCCAAATATTTCTTGCCAGGTTTTCTCGGTCACAGGGTGGAGTAGGGCCAGATGGGCGGCCGCCTGGAGGCCCCCGGGGTGAAGTGGTGAAACGCCCATCCATCCTCAAACAGGATGACCTGAAGGAGCTGGATGAGCTGGACCATGATGGAGATGAGGGCTGGGCTGGTAAGAGAAATGCTCAATAACCCTGGCACTAATTGGCTAACTCGCCTATTGTGTGGTTAATTAACAAATAACAATGGCTAAGTATTAGTGAGGGAAAAAAAATTTAATCCAGCATTTTTATTGCTTATTCAATATTGGTATAGAGAAAAGACGTATAACCACAGTGTAGTAAACTTTTTTTTGTTATTTGCTTTGTTTGCAGGAGCACAGGAAGAAATTGACTACTCCGCAAAGTTGAAGTTCAGCGATGATGAAGGTGAAGATGATGGGGAAGAGGAACGGTCTGAAAACAAAAATGGAACCCGGTAAGCATTTCCAAAATGTTTTCCCATTGGCTGATTAATTAAACTTTTTGGACACTGAAGTGAATTTGAATTTTTTTATATATATGGTTGTAACAGGGAGTCAAGGCAGCTGCAAAGATCCCAAGATGGACCTGCACCTGTTTCACGTTCCCGGGCATCTGACAGTGGAGGGGATTCGCGTCGCACCCCTCCGTCCTCTGCTGAAGATGGCTCAGTGTCCCCCTCCAGCAAGCCAGGCTGGGCCGAGGAGGGTGGAAGCAGCTGGAGCAGTCAGACAAATGCAGGATCTTATCAGGTATGCATCTTATCTCCTCATCCAGGTCCAAGCCCTTGGTGTCCACTGGCCTTTGCCAAATAATGCGCAGTCACTGTGAGGACAGGAAGATGCTTGTGGTGTGTCCTGGATGACTCGCTGATTGATACATGTACCCCTATGCAGGGGCGTAGGCCTGGATTAGTTGGCCCAAGGGAGCAGCCCTCCCCCCTACCAGGTCCACTTCTTGGACAAGGGCCCTACTCCTACTACCGCCAGGTACATGGGGAAAGAGTCCAAGAAAATGAACGGATACAACATGAAGCACTAGCAAAAGCATGTTGGTGATTTAGGAGGTGGTGGTTCTATTGGTGAACTGTAGTTAATAAACCGCCTTCTGTCAACAGGACCGGCCTTCGAACCAGTCGCCAATCTCAGGCCCTATCCTAGCGCCCCAGAAGCCCAGTGGTGCCCAGGCACAGCAGCAGACGGGGGCAGTGCCTGGTGGGCCGACCCCTCCTCCCTCCAACACCCTGAATCCTCAGCAACAGGGTGAGGATGAGGATGAGACGTGGCGGCAACGGAGAAAGCAGTCATCAACTGAGATCTCTGCTGCAGTAGAGCGTGCCCGTCGGCGGCGTGAAGAAGAGGAGCGGAGGATGCAGGAGGAGCGTCGTGCTGCCTGTGCAGAGAAGCTGAAAAGACTTGATGAAAAACAGCAGCAGCAACAGACTGTGAAACCCGGCACACCCAGTGATGCTCCAACCAACAGTCCTAGTCCTTCCTTGTCTGCACCTGCTTCATCTCCCAATGTCAGTCAGCCATCATCACCCTGTGTGGACATTGAAGATGCTCCTCTATCATCTTCTCAGGGAAGCGGTGCAACACTAGGATTGAATATTAATAACAGACAGCGAGCTGGCAGTAACAGCAGCCATGACTCCAACACTGGTTAGTGTTCCATAAATAGTTAAAACACTACTTTTTTTCTTTTCTTCTTTTTTTTTATTTAATGGCCAATATATTTCTTCATCATTCTGAAACTTTCTTTGGTGAATTTATAGTAGAAGATGAGCAGATTACAGTATTTGTTTAAAAAAAAATTTAATTGCAATAAGTAAGACATTATTTCCTCTTCATTCAGAGTCTCAGCAGGCTCTACAGCCACAACCTACCCAGCATCCACAAACCCTGGATGTCCCAGTGCCTGGAGATGTTAAGGAGGAGCCTGTGATGCATATCCGCACTAGAGGTGGAGATGACACGGTGAAGGTGGTTGAAAATGTTGGTGGAACAGGACGACAGGGAAGTGGTCCATCTGGACAGGGCTTTTCCAAGTATCAAAAATCGCTTCCTCCTCGTTTTCAGAGGCAACAACAGGTTTGTTTTTTTGTTGTTGGATGTTTTGTGTTAAATATGGAAAAAGTTACATCTATTAATGAATATACTATGAACTTGATTCTCACAATTATTGTTTCAGTTTATGTATTAAACAAATGATATCCCAGAAGTTTTGAACTTTTGTTCCCTTT
Organism: Enteromius thamalakanensis; assembly: GCA_032357475.1. Classification (NCBI taxonomy): domain Eukaryota; kingdom Metazoa; phylum Chordata; class Actinopteri; order Cypriniformes; family Cyprinidae; genus Enteromius; species Enteromius thamalakanensis. The sequence continues at coordinate 5,170,682 of JAUCMT010000043.1, read as the reverse complement.
AAACTGTTTTTTGATTAGACACGTCAATATTTTCATAGAGGTGTTACATTGATTTAAATATTGTAGTAGGAGTAAGCTAGCTAGTAGGAGTGTTTCTATTTTTTTTTTATATACTAACAAACATAAAAATGTCTCTATACTCAGGTACTAGGATTAAAGTAGGACAAACATAAAAACATATTTTTTTGTATAATATGTGTTATGTATCATTTGTGGACAGGAGCAACTTCTCAAACAGCAGCAGCAGTGGCAGCAACAGCAGCAACATAACCAGGTTGCCCAAAATCAGCTCCAGTCCCAGCCTCAAAATCAGCAGGGGCCCTCTCCAGGTACCACACCACAGTCTGGACCCAAACAGCCAACCCTTTACCCTCCTGGCTCAATGGGACGTCCTCCGCCTCTGGCTATGAACTTTGATCCCCGCTGGATGATGATGCCCTACATGGACCCCCGAATAATGCAGGGACGTCCCCCACCCATGGACTACTACACTCCCAGCATGCATCCTTCTGGTTAGTAAATAACCGAGATGAACTTTGAGTATTAGACATTCTTGGTGTCCAGAGATTATAAGGGCTTTTATGTTTCAGGGATGTTGAGTCGAGAGCGTTCTGATTCAGGTGGCTCTGGGTCAGATCCGTTTGATAGGCAGCAGCATGGTGGACCCCCTCATCCTCATCGGGGCACACCTCCAATGGATCCCAAACTGGCTTGGGGACCAGATGTTTTTCCAGGTGGTACTGAGGGTCGAGGTCTAAGCTCCCCCCTGCGGCAGAAAGCTGTCGAGGAAGAGGAGGCTGGCAAAGGTCAAAGGTAACTAGAAGCTGTTTTAAACATCAGTACAATACAAATAAAAGCAAAGTTGTTGTTTAAATCAGTTTCTATTCAAATTCTTAATTCTAGTTTTTTTTTAATTTGCTTCAGAAGCATGATACATTCTTCTTATTTTTTTATGTTTCTAGAAGTGACACTCCTCCAGTACTTATGCGGGAGGGAGGCACAGCACCCATTCAGCCACCCAGCTCTCCATCTAGCTCATCCAACCAAACTCCACCACCTCTTGGGATTCAAGTTGGGGGCCAGGGTGCTAGCCACCATGCCCATCATCAGCCCTTTATGGGTGGGCGAGGAGGTTATAGTAGCTACCCTGACAATGGATCTAGAATGGGCTCCCACTTGCAGCAAAGGGCCAGCAGTGGAGGGACACTGCATGGATTTGGCCACCAGGAGAGTAGTCAACAGAGCCAGATCTGGGGGACTCCACATCCCCATTATGACCGTAATGGTCGTTCAGATCATTCTGCCTTGGAGACCAACTCGCATCTACACCATGGTCCCCCTATTCATGCCCCTCATTTCTCTCTTCATCCTCATAAGCAAGAGAATGGTAGAGAACGAGAAAAAGGGGGCGAGCCAAAAAAGAGTGACCCTTCACCTCCACTCCATCAGCTGTCCCTTTCCCCTTCCTGTTCATCATCATCATCTTCCTCAGCTAGAGAAGATGGTAGTGGAAAACAGTCCTTACACAATCAGGTCCCACCACCGATTGAACATGATACTGGATCTGCTCATAATTCAGGAAGAAAACATGAGAAAATAGGAAATGCACAAAATCAGCCTCAGCAGCATTCTGTGCAGCAGCACCACCCTAAAGCCAACCCTCGCAGTCGGGAGCACAAAACTGAGACACACTGGGGCCCGAGGCCTGGTAGCAGTAGCGCAAGTGGGGGCTCAACCCATAACAGAAAGGCTCCGAGCTCTGGAATGAGTGGAAATATTGAAGAACCTGCAAATCAAGGAGCTGATAACAAATCCTTTACTCAGTCAGATGGCACCACAGCCAAGCGAGCAGGTCCCATTAAGAGACCAGTACTTAAAGAGATGAAAAGAGAGGGTGGTGAAGGAGGCGGAGAAAAGCCCACTGGAGGCTCTGGTAAAGATAAAGAACAAGATGCTAGCCAGACCCCAACAAAACAAGGAACCACCTCTGGGGCTCAGGGCTCCTCAGTACTTGGTGGGAAAGATGATGCAGTCACATCAAATAAACCCAGAAGTGGTGGAAAGGAGCGAGGTAACACTGGGGGTACAGGTAAAGGATCCAAAAACGGAGAAGGCTCTATTCAGAATTCTGGCTCTTCAGCTCCACAGTCCAGGAGGGAAAGAGACCATTCTGCTGAAAGAGGGAGCACAACCTACCATGCATCTTCATCCAGAGGTAGTCGATCCAACCGTGGCAGGGGAGAGTTCTACGGCCGAGGCAGAGGCTACAGGGGCACTTACACTGGCAATGCAGGTGGTGGCAGCCGTGGCAAAGCAGGTGGGCGGAGCAGCAGAGATTATAGATCAGCTCCCAACAGTGGCTACCACCATGCACCTTCTAATCAAGAATACAAGCGAGAGGCATCTTCTGGTAGTGGTAGGCATGGACATGGGGGCTCTCAGCCAAACCCAGGTCGTGCTAGAAACCGAAGTGAGACTCGAAGTGAAGGCTCTGAATATGAAGAGGTGCCAAAGAGGAGGAGACAGCGGGGATCTGAAACAGGCAGTGAGAGTGCCGGTAGTGATCTTGCTCACTCTGACAAAGAAGACCGCAAGCTAAACACCAAGACTGGGGTCGGAGGAGAGAACCCTACAACAGGCCCTTCATCATCTTCAGCTCCCATCAGAAACTCCCAGACAAGAGTATTCACACCAAGGGGAGTGCCCTCTAGGCGTGGCAGAGGTGGTGGTGGTGCTGGAGGAGGTCTCCACAGAAGTGGAGGCAACGCTGGAGTGTCTGGTGGGCACAGATCTGGACCTGGCTCTGGTTCTCATGGCTGGTCTGCAAAGTCTGCAACTGTGCGAAAGCAACAGACGTCCTCACAACCACCCCCTCCTAAAGATTCAGGCCGTGGAGCCAATGTCGACAAGAAAAAAGCTGCAGAACAGAATCCGTCGCAGAGTCAAAGTGCAAATCCCTCCGCACCTAATCCCTCTGTGCCTACGGCTGTCCAGCAGGGGTCCACTGAGAATGGAAGCGCTGGAGCCCCACTGTCCTCAAGTAATGTTCCTCCAAATTCCACCGGCACTCCTGCTCAGACTCTTCCTCTGTCTGCCCCCGACGGACGAGGTTTCCCTAACAGGGGATTTGAGCGCCCCCCTCGTCGCAGACGCCATGGGCGATCTCAGCATCAACAGGACAAGCCTCCCAGATTCCGCAGGCTTAAGCAAGAGCGAGAGAATGCGGCCCGCATCAATGGAAGCAGTGGAATTATTGAAGTCGTAGCCGGACAACAGCAGCGGTCTGCTTCACCTTTGCAGAACTCCCTGCAAGAAACCAATAGCACTCCCAACGTGTCCAATGCAGCTGTTGCAAATGCAAAACACAGCGTGTCCGCAACTTCTAACAATAATAATAACAGCAGCAACCTTGGGGGTGGAAACCAAAATTTCAATAGCCACCACCACCATCACTACCAGGGCAACTCCCAGTCGCACCCTCAACATCATCACAACCATAACCCAGCTGGGGGTGCCAAATCTCCAGACGTCTCTAACCAGAACTCTGATCAGGCCAACGAGGAATGGGAAACAGCCTCAGAGAGCAGCGATTTCACAGAGTTCCGAGAAAGAGAGGGTGGAGGTGGTGGAAAACCTTATTCTTCCCACCATCATCACCACCACCATCATCCACCCGGAAGAGGTGGTGGAGGCGGCGGTGGGGCTGACAGAGAGATGACAGCTAAAGAATTGGCTACCAGCAAGAGAAGCTTCTCTAGTCAACGCCCTGGAATGGAGAGGCAGAACAGAAGGGTTAATGCTGGTGGTGGTGGTGGTGGTGGAGGTGGTGGAGGAAGAGGCCCCAGGGGCCCGCCCAGCGCTGGTGGGGCGGTGGGTGGTGCTGGCAATGGCGGGGGCAATCGTGGTGAGAGGCGTGGCAACTGGCCCTCTCCAAAGAACAGGAAGTGATGCTTTGTTTTTTTTTCTTTTTTTACATTTGGAAATATTTCAAATGCATCCCTCTATCACTGGCCACTCTTTTCTGTAAAACCTCTTTCCCCTTAAGATGTTAACACTTTATTATTGTAAAAGGTTAGTTACCAAGACAGTGAACACATTCTAGTTCTTTTGGTTTATAGCTTTTTGTCCCTTATTTGGAAATTCACACTCTTTGTCCTTTCACGCTCCCAAGAATCCTAAACTCTACTTAAGATTTTACATACTACACCCCATTTTAATGGAAATGTTTGCTGACTGAAAACGCATTTGACCACGTAGCCCATTTAGGTTTGCATATACAAGCGCAAAATGACATCAAGCTTACTAAGTTGTGCTTGGTTTGTGTATGCTGGGTTTGCACACGTTAATGTGTGTTTGTGTAAGAACTGTGGCTTGAAGGGTATATATGAAAGGCCAAGGTTGTTATTATGTACTTGTGTATTCACATCACATGTTGGATTCTGGAAGTTGCTCTTTTAATAAGAACAAATGTATCATAGATTTGTTTTCCCCCTTGTGTTAATTTTTCATTTCAGCCTCTGAAGGATGAGGATATCTTTTTTTTTTTTTCTTTTCCTTTTTTTCTGCAAAGCAGGTCATTAAAACTCATTTTTAAATAAAACCCTCTTTATTTTTGGTTCAAACTCGTATACTATTGTTCCCACCAACTATAGTGTCTCATGAACACTGAATACTTTTTTTTTTTTTTTTGGAAAATCACTGTAATGCCCACTTTTGTGGTGTATTATTTTCCTTATGTTAAGTTTAGGTCCTCTCTGCTCATTGCTTTGGGTTTTCAAATAGTTCATTAGCTGTTTGGCCTCCGCATGGAATTGTAGTCTAATAGTGCACATTATACTTGTTAATATTATTAGATGATGATCTAAATTGAAGGTCCTTCAAAAGTTCCTCTTCATGGATCCCATCGTTTTAAGGTTGTTTCTGTTGTGAGCAAATCAAATGACTCTTAGCCTTAGTGTCAGATCCTCATTAAAATAGTTTTTTATTATTATTTTTTTTTTTTTGAAAACATCCGTTAAAGATTTTCTTGCACTTATGTTAACTCAGTAAACTCAAACTCTCCTTTAGAATAAAGATAGTTCAATGTTTTCCTTTTTTTTTCTCTCTCCAAATGAATAGCTGTATATTGGGCATCTTATTTGACTAGGTGTCATACTGCAGTTCCAGGTTATTGAACATGGCAAGTATTGTGCTACTGTTATATTCACTTACCAGTTCTAGGGAGTGTAGAGAATCACTCTTTGACCACCCTCTGCATCTTTTTTTTTATTTTGTAAAGGAACCTACGCAAGATCTTCTTCCAGTGTGTATTTCCAAAGTCCCCCCAAAAATGTCTCAGAACTATGAGCAGCTGTTTTGCTCGCATCCTTGGACTGAACTCCAATTTACCAGTCATCTCAATGAGACACAAGTCAATGCCAAGGAGTCTGTGGCCCTTTTTGAGTAGTGTTACAAAATGAGACATTGGTTCAATGTGCAATATGCCTGACGTCAAACAAAACCTGCCCATCCAGGGAGCCTGAGCCCAGGTTATTGAGAAAACACAAATGCTTGACGTCTAAAAAGAAACGGATCAAAGCATTGTTCCCTCCTCATTTTGACCAGCATCTGTATCCTAATGGTGTAAGTTGGGGTTTGTGTGTTTTCTGGGAATGCCTTGGTCTAATGAATAGCTTTGAAATATTAAGTAGGGCTTTCAAATGAAATGTATGTGTGAGTAGGGCATTTAAAAAGTATGTGTGAATTTATATCTGATCTCTACATGTAACGTGTTCTTTTGAGGATAGAACGCTTTGTGAAACGCGAACACGAGTCCCAATCGCCCACCTTTTCTGACACTATTAGGATGTTTATTTTATCTAGGATATTTTCATTATATACATTCAAGTGTGTGTATATGTTAATCCAAACGAAGTGCAGTGGAATAAAAAAGTTAAATCGATATATATATATATATATATATATAAATATATATATATATATTTCCTAGCTACAAAGGAAAAGAACTAAAATGGGTTTATTTTACTTTTCTTGCAGACGTTTTGCCAAGCATGGTTTCGTCCTCAGATACAGCTTGGTCAGTCTTTTCGTTGGAAGCCATTCTCCCATCGGCTTTCAGTGCTGTTTATCATCCCTCTTAAACCTAAACCATTGATGTGGTCACAGTATATGTACCAATATCGAGTAAAAACTGAATAGCATTGTGTATTCCTTGAAATTCTCAGAGATTGTATTATACTTCTAACTATACCAAGGTACCTGAGGTTGTTACTGCTGTCCTAGCATCTATGGCTTATTATTGGAACCTTGATATACACACATGTATGTATATTGGTATGCATCTGAGTTTGTCCGCCCCAACTTACATTCCCACACACAATTGTTGCCATTTTTAAGTTCAAGGGAGCAATGTACAAGCAGAGAAGTGTCTTATTATAATAAAAAGTATACAGAGAAAAAGTTAAATAAAAATCTTTTGTTTTAATGGAAGATCTGTGGTTTGACTTCATTTCATCCCAGTGTCATTAAGAGTTGCTACATGTGAATTTTCTCATGCTTAAAAAACCATGCCCATAATTTCATTGATTTCATCTACATGTTTTAGGTACACACATTTTACAATAATTACTGCTATGTTCAAAATTAGTGCTATAAACATTGTTAAATGTTTGTGATTGACTCACAAATGTGTTCAAAGAGGAAAAATACAGCCATGCATTGTAGAATTTCTATAATTTTTTGCATATCTTGGCATAAACCTTTAATCTGACCCTGGACCACAAAATCAGTCAGTCATGGGACAAAATAACTTAAGTGAGTTCATATATTTTAAACAGATTAAATAAAAATCATGTTCCAATAGACATTTTATTAGTAATATGCAATGCTAAGAACTTTATTTGGACCGATTTAAATGCGATTTTGTCAATATTTTGATTTTTTATGCACCCTCTGATTCCAGATATTTAAATAGTTGTATCTCGACCAATTATTGTCATATTCTCACAAACCATACTTTGATGGAAAGCTGTAAAAAAAATTATGCCTTTGGTAAAAATGGGAAAAAAGACAAGACACGTAAGACTGGTTTTGTAGTCCAGGTTTTTTTTTTTTTTGCAGGATTAATCGATTAGCTCAGCATTTTGTATAATATTGACGAATATAATCTATAAATATATAATATTGACCATGAATATTTGGTCCTGCTCTGCTCTCCAGATAATGGCAAAAAGAACGCTACGAATGGGAAAAATCCTTTAATTATAAAAACTACAATTCCAACAAGACCCGCAGAACTGTGAGAGCGGAAGTGACTGCCTTATGATCACGTGCTGTGTGTAGAGCGGAAGCCTCCAATCAGCGTACAGTTGTATCGCTGCGGCTAACATCGACCCCGGGAGATCCTTGAGGTAACACGAATAAACGCTTTAAATCGCTGTAATGGACAGGGATATGTAGTAGTTTCGATGTGTGCGCATTTATGGGCTATTTTTGTGAATTCTTTGTTAATTGTATGTGTCAGGACTTTCCGCAGTCGAGATATTTTAGATACAGGCGGCGAGTTTGCTGTGGCCTACGTTTAAGCGTTAGCTAGCGGCGACACACTAAACCCATCTATCCTTAGCCAAATACACGAACTACAGAATGGACATTTGTCAAGATACATATCAGTCTTTTTAACCAGTGTTTTTTTTTATTTTTGCCACCACATAAACGCATTTGTCTATATTTGTTTTAATGACTTGGTGCTGAGCGACTAGCTTTGCTGTGTTAACGTGCGTCAGGCCAGTCCAGCCAATTGTTTGTGGAAACATAACGTTATGCGATACATGTTTAATAAACGCACTTATCTCAAACCCATTAACTTAGCTATTGGGCTTTTATTATTTTCGTTATATATTGCCACTTAAGTTATATAAGAACAACTTAGCTTTTTTGCAGCAGTTATAGTTATTGGTCTCTGCTTTTTTTACGTTAATTTCACGATTATATATATTAATATTGTTCTACTCCAATATTTTCTAGTTTCCCAACATGAGTAGCTCAGAGGAAGTGTCGTGGATTTCTTGGTTTTGTGGTCTACGGGGAAACGAGTTCTTCTGTGAGGTTTGTATTCGTCTCATATTGTGAAACTATATAAGAATGACCCAAGGAGTGGTAAAATGTAAGTTTAACTATATAGAAATTAACTGAAGAATTTAAATATGTATCGGACTTGTGCACACGCTTCTAAGATGACAGCAGAGCTCGTGTGTTAATATATAAAGAGTTTCATAGATAAAGCACACTCCACTTCTATCACTTTAATTTGTAACTCGGAAGCATGAGTATTATATTTACGTTTGAGGCACTGTTGTCTGCATTAATATTGGTCTCGTTTTACTCCATACAGGTAGATGAGGACTACATTCAAGACAAGTTTAATCTTACTGGGCTCAATGAGCAAGTTCCCCATTACAGACAAGCTCTTGACATGATCCTGGATCTGGAACCTGGTTAGTGATTTACAAAGGCTTTAATGGGTTTAAGACAGAACTGAATTAAAAAGCATGTTTTTTGTGTGGAGGTTTCATTTTTTTAAACAATGCTTGACCTAATAGTGTTTCATCAAAATGCCATAATTCTATGTAAATGACGAGAGTCTTATCTCTGGTGACGTATGCATAATTTCTCCAATAATTTAGGCCCAATCCCAGTTCTATTTTCTACACCTTTGCCTACCCCTCGCCCTTGCCCCTTGAAATGAAGTCTTTTTTTTGTCTTCAGCAAATCATGTGAGATGAAGATATATATATATTTCCAAAAATCATTATTAGTGGCAAAAATTACTTGCGTTTATGGGTCCGCTTGCTCGAGTGAGCAGGCATGTTGGAAAGTTCTCTTAGCCCTTAGTTTGAAGCGAGGTCCTGAAAAATCTTCATTTGGAGGGCTATCTAGCCCTTGCCCCTACTAGAGACCTGCGCGGGATGGATTTTTTCTGCTCCCGCAAGATTGTCCCGCAAAAACATATATTTTCTCCTGCTCCCACCCACAGTATTCAGGTTTTGTCTCACTCCCGCCCGCAGGAAAACAGAAGTAGTACCGCAATATAATTTTTTCCGATAATACTGTGGTCGCATGACTCGATAAAACGAGTCAGTTGCTCAGACGAATGGAGCAGACGGGAGGTAGCGCAAAATCTAGAAACTTCTTGGACAAACCTCTGCGAGTCTCCAGTACTGCCGCCCGAGCCCTGGTTTTCTTGGCGTGCATGCCCCTCTCTCTGCGTCTGTCTAAAAATAGATATTATGTTGCTTCTAACTTGATTTTACATACAAATATAGCCAGAATCACAGCATAGCCATTGTCTATATCTTGGTTTCATTATGAATTATAAATATAATTATAAACGATTATAAATAAGGATTTTAATCTAGATTAACATCTTGTAAGGTAGAGCT
>JAUCMT010000043.1:5137692-5161142 GCA_032357475.1 Enteromius thamalakanensis | reverse complement strand
TTTAAATCAGATGTGTGGAAGGTTTAATAATTTTTTGTTATTAAAATTGAAGTTCCTGTTTCAAAGTTTACAGATAGATGGCTAATCTGCGAGCCATTGATATGTTCAGTGTTCATGTAAACTGTTTAATAAACACTTCTGGCACTTTTTTGAGCCTCTTAATTAAAGTTTTTTTTATGTAAATGATTCAATAAATACCGTGCCATTCATACCGAGGTATTACTATACTGTGAAATTTTGATACAGGTACATCTCTATAAATAACAGATTTTTTTTTTTTTGTAATCTTTTTTAAATATAATTGCATTTTGCAGGAGTCCCGCAAATAATTATATTCTCCCGCAACCCGTGCTAACATGAGTACCTTACCGCCCTCACCTGCGTTCACCCATCAAATCTTGTCGGTGCGTTTGGTCCTGCGGTACTCTGCCTCCTACCCCTCCAACCAAAAAAAAAATTGAGACACCCCTACACGTGGCTAAAGGAGGGGTAGAATTGGGATATTGGGCCTTAGTCCCCTTAAATCAGTCTCCCCGACCTTCATTTTAAAAAAAAAATGTTATTCCAAATCCATATATCTTTCTCTCTCGCAGAGACTAGATTAATTCTCTCCTCATCTGTTTAATGTCTTGAACCAAAGTTAGACAGTTTATGCCCATAATTATCTGCTTACGGTTACAATGTTTTTTTTTCCTAGTATTTAGCTAAATATTTCCCAGGAAAAAAAGCATATTGTAACCTAGTTTGATTTGCTTTATTTAAATGCATTTGCTCTTAAATGCAACACTTAGTACAAACATAGTAAACCTGCGTTTCACTGTTTAAAGTTACCATGGGATCAAAATTGACACACTTTTTTTTATGGAATGTTACAATTTATCATCTGTGAGTCCCTCTCATCCTGTAACTTGTCACATCTTATCCATTCCTGATTGAAATGATTTTCTCATTTGTTTGTTGAATGTGTTTCCCTCAGACATTAGGGAAAAAAGATGTAATCGCATTTGTGTGTCATGCTGACTTTAATTGTGGTGTTATTTGTGTGTTTGTATCAGATGAGGAGCTGGAGGACAATCCTAACCAAAGTGACCTGATTGAGCAGGCTGCTGAGATGCTGTATGGACTGATCCATGCTCGCTATATCCTCACTAACCGTGGCATTGCCCAGATGGTACGTTATCCCTGGGTCATCTAGTCTTTTTAATGGTTTTGTTAAAGGACAATTTTTTTCAGCTTGTTTTTTTTCTCTTGCAGCTGGAGAAGTACCAGCAGGGAGATTTCGGCTATTGCCCTCGTGTTTATTGTGAGAATCAGCCAATGCTGCCCATTGGTGGGTGTCCCATTTATTTTACTTTAAATATGTTTGTTTATTTGTTTTATATATTTTTTTTAATTAGGCATGCTCGTATTAAATGGTATCAGTTGAAAGTCTTTTCTTTAGAATCAGTTGATCTCAATTTGATGAGCTCATCAACTGATCGCATGTTGGCACTGAGCACATTTACATGCACTAAAATATGCAGATAACTGTCAAAAATAAGTTTATTTAAATAACCCACTGTCCTGGTTTACATGCAAACCAGTAGACTGACAATGTTTAGTGGTTTAAAGCATAATGTCATTTTAAAATGTAATATTGCTCATAATGTTATCACTTGATAAACCAAAAGAAAGCAGGTTAATGTGTTTTCATGCTGGGTCAACTTGACATAAGAGGCAAAAACCTAGATGTGATGATCAGTTCATGATTAAAGGAATAGTTCACCCAAAACAGACGAACACAGAGGTGTTTTAAAAATGTGTCCTAGCTCTTCCTAACTTATTGCTCGTGGATGGCAGCCATGATTTTGAAGCTCCGTAAATCAGATATACCTGCAAGTATTGCAACGTAAAACTAACCTATACTTTTGGAGGGTTATCACATGTCCTCTGAAGCAGATCGATGGGATTTTGTAACAAAAATATTTTTCTAGTTTAGAAAAATTCTAACCTAAATAACTGACTTTCAGCAATGGCTGCATGCGTGTCCCTATGTCCAGCCTATCAAGTCCTTCCAAACTTGTATGATTTTCTTATGTTGAACTCAATAAAAAGATATTGTGAGGAACGTGGGTAACCTAACAGGTTCTCTTGTCCCCTTTACTAACATGGTAATGGAGAGGAAAAAATACTATGTTAGTAAACGTGGACCAGCAACTGTTTAGTTACTCTGTAGAAGAAAGAAACTCGTACAGAGGTAGAACAACATGAAAGCGAGGTCATTTGGTCTAATAGAAATGAGCATTACAAGGTGAGGCACAATTCATGTGAACTTTGAGTTTGAGTGAGTGAGTCTAGTGTCTTTTTATATCCAGGGCTCTCTGACATTCCTGGCGAGGCCATGGTGAAGCTCTACTGCCCTAAGTGTATGGATGTGTACACACCCAAGTCGTCTAGGCACCATCACACCGATGGAGCCTATTTTGGCACTGGTTTCCCCCACATGCTCTTCATGGTGCATCCCGAGTACCGGCCAAAAAGGCCTGCCAACCAGTTTGTGCCCAGGTTTGTCTTTGCTTTACGTGGAGGTCACCTGCTGCTGTATATAAATGGATTTTCTCACATCTCTAAAATTAAGTTTCTCAAAGCTGTCATTTTCCTCTTCCAGGCTCTATGGTTTCAAGATTCACCCGATGGCTTACCAGCTACAGCTGCAGGCAGCCTCCAGCTTCAAGAGTCCCGTCAAAGCGATCCGCTAATAACCTGAGATGAGCGGGACGGGGGCGGGAAGGGATGGGGTGGGTTGTGTGTCTGTCGGCATGGCCTCGCTCTTCTCCAATAATTTTAGATTCGACCAAGACTAAGGTTTAAATCTGGAGAGAGTGAGACTACACAACACTCTGGGGAGAAACAAAACCCTTACCTCTGAAACACTGTACAGAAAACGGGGTGTTCCTTGTGAAAACAATTTCAGTTCTTAACCTCCACATAGAAAATAAAGTTATTATTAAAGATAGATACCTGTAGGACGGCTCTGCTCACTCTCTGGTCTTGTTTGTTTTAGTTCCCTAAGGTTCAGTTCATGTACAAGAGCATCATGACTCGACTTGTTTTATTAGTTCATGATGTGATGTATGGTTGAAGATGAAAGTAGACTGCAGATATATCGTCGTTCAGTACCCTCCTCCGTGCAACCAGATATTTGGCCTAGTTTAAAACGGCTGTTGCATGAAAAAGGCAGTATGTTTTGGATTTGTTTTAAGCTCAGAGTAATATAGCTGGGATCGTCTCTGACTGTTCTTTGTTGACAGACTGCAAGCTTTCAGTGCATGTATTAGAAAAGACCAGAAATGGGAAGACACGAATGCAATCAGGAAACTCCGTCTTAATTAGACAAAGTGTTTTGTTTTAATCTTCAGTCCTGCACTCCTTGTCAGATCGACGCCAATCTGCTAAGTTCCTCCGGTGTCAAGATTACTTCAGAGAGAATTTTACTAATTTACCACAGAACCACAATTAGGCTGTTTTTTATGTTTGGTATGGGCCCAGGTTTTTCTTCTCTGGTGTTAAAGTGTTATTGGTAGAGGCATAAAGAGTAGAATATTAAAAAAATCTGTTTGAATGCATTGGATGTTTCGTTTTTCTTTTTTTTTGTTAATTCTGTTGATTTTTTTTTTCCTTTACAGCTGTTGAGGAACCAGGGTTCAGAATTCACAATAAATGTCTTTTCCTAAGTTGTGTGAGAGTCCTACATGTCTCTGAGGTGTGCATGTATGAATGAACTCATAATGACTTGCCGCTCATTTTCAAACAGACTGCTTTCCATACCTTTGGTATAATGCTGCCTTCACGCCATGTTGTAATGACCGGAATTTTGAGAGGAACATGTAACGTTTTACTCATTGCTTTCCACGTTGTCGACTCACGTGTCGTCGTCTTGGAATTACAGTAATTACGACATGACATTAACGCAGCATAAGTAGCGCCAAAATGAACCTATCAACGATCATGTGGTAAATGTCACTGACGGTCCAACTAAAAATGTAATTACGAGTTCAGTAGCACGTGAGGGCACTGATGTTATTATATAAATACGTAATTTAAAGTAGAATGTCGCGTGTTGTCATCTCTGAATTGCGACATGAAGGCAGCTTTATATCAAGTCACATGGCCAACTTTTATGGTTCAATTGCAAATATTGCACACCATAGCAAATTAAGTTCTCAAACACTTAAACATGAAACAGCTGACAAATCAATTATTTTAATAAACCATCAGTACTACTCATCAGTAAGTACCTCTTGCTGACAAACAAACTACCTACATACTAAACCTTAAGGCAAAGATACGTAGAAGAAAATGCTGACGATACAAGACCACATTCACCGTGTTAACTGCATTCATTTCACACTCAAACTCTAATAATAAGTTAACTTTACATAATAAACTTTGGGTTAAAGGGTGAATTTTCTTTTGATCATTTCAGTAGCAAATCAGGGCAAGAAATTGCAAACAATAATTGATAATGGCTCCTTATGCGGATACACACAAACTGCTTGAAACCAATTACTGTCCATCTACTGCATGAAATCGGATTAGTTTTTCCTCATCCATAAAGGGCATGAATATTGGTATTTATGTATATGTTGAACAACAATAACTAATGGACAGACAGACATCTGTAACAGTAAAGAACAGATCAATGAAGCTCATGCAACAAAGAACAAAATGATTAAACATTGGACAATATATATATATAGGGGGGGCCTCATTTATAATCTGCATAAGAACTTATTTGATCTTGTGTATGTATGCTTAAATCCATATTCGTAAAAACTAAGACATGGAAAAGCACTTAGCATCGCACCTTGGAGTACTGCAGGTTTTTGGAAAAGTAAGCTGTTCTTTTATATGTTAATGACATTAATTAGGAGTCATTTACAAGGCAGAGCGCTTAAACTATTCAGCTGCATGCAAGTTCAAGATCATTTGTGATTCATAGCTTTCACATCTGAAAGAGATGTATAAGTGCACTTTCTGTGCATACGTTCGTTCTATAAATCACATGCATGATTGTTAAATCAAATTTAGGATGGTTTCTGCAAACACTTGATAAATAAGGCCCTGGATCTCTGTAAAAATTGAACTGGTTTAATGTTATTGATTGTTGCCAATTTATTTTATATGGTGATATGTATGGCTGAATCCCGCAGAATTCACTCTTCCTGAATAACGTTCCACAACAAACAGCAATTTCCTCTTGAAGCGTTTACAGCTCTTCCTTGACTCCGTTCAGAACAAGAGGTTTGGATGCCTCACGCTTCAGGAAGCTGATGAAATCCTTCACTTCACGGGCTCCCTGAAATAAAACAACCAAAATACAAAGAATTTATATTTGCAATTACAAATATAAAGTATGGTAGTTGATATATAAAGTGAGGAGAAACAATCACCTCATATCGTTTTGGCTCATCTTTCCGGCCAGCTGCGGCAAAGTATATTGTAGGAAACCTGCAAAAGAATAACAAAACATTAACAATAGCTAGCTAAAATCACTACAACGTATTTGATGTGTAAGAGAGTACCCCTGCACGTCATAGCCCTGCGGGACATCATTGGCAGTTGCATCCATCTTGGCGATTACAATATTGGGGTCGCCGTATAACTGAGAAATACCGTAAAAAACAGAAACACAGGATGAGAAGTCATTCAGACAAAGATGAGGACACACTGATGTCATGTAAATCTCACCTGTTCTCCAAGATCTGTATATTTGGGCTCCAGTTTTTTACAGTGGCCACACCACGGAGCATAAAACTCAACGAGCACATCTTTCTCTGGGTCATTGACGATCTCTTCAAACGTATCTGCCACAACCACCTGACCACAGACAGCGACTTCTGTTAACGCTTGATGTGAAACTGTTAATGAAGGCCAAATGCAACAATCAGGCTCATTTAAACACACGGTGTGCCTCACTAACCTTGACGGCTCCATTGTTTTTGGCAGGCACGGGCTCTGATTTGGTGTAACGCTTCAGTCGCCCAGTAAAATAGTCTTCCAGAAAATTCTCTAAAGACTTGCCATCTCGTCTGAAGAGGGACCACAGTTACAGTTAAAATCACATCATTGAAGCTTTTAATGTGTTGATTTAGATCATGGGACACAGCCAAATAAAGACTTATTATTGTATTCAAACAATATTTGGATACCAGTCGTATTAATGTGTTTAACCCCTCTGTTTATGGTCGGTTAGTTAGCAGGCCTGAATTCATTTGATCACATATACAGTGAAATATGACTATGATCTATTTTTATGTATTGTAAAATCAAAGCTGAATTCTCTGCAGTCTTCAGTGCTACATGATCCTTTAGAAATCATTCTAATATACTGAGTTGTTGCTCAAGAAACATTTCTTATTTATCACAATTATTTTTGATACATTTTTTTAGGATTCTTTTTTCAGGTTCAAAACTACAGCATCTCATTTAGTTTAGGTTTGTAGTATTATAAATGCCAGTTTTAATCAAAGATCACTGAATAAAAGTTAAAAAAATCTTTCCCCAAACATTTGAACAGTATTGTAATAAATACTGATTAAAGACTAAATATGTTTGATGCTGTTTCGTTTGTTTTATGTGAACAAATTAAATCTGAACATTTCTAAACAGAACATTCGAGGTAATGCATCAGATGCATCTGATTTTATTTTCTGGAATAATTATAATAGTATATAAGAAATATATAATATTTGTTTGAATTTGATCAAGTGTTTTTTTCCAATCCTGATTATTCTTACTGAATCAAACATTTAGATATCAAAAATATTTATTCAGTGGAATTTTTTTGCAAAACATTTAATTGCAGTGAAATATTATCAACAAGAATCAGCAGGCTACATAAAAATTGGACACAATCAAGAGCCATTTGGGTGCAAAATAGAGCCAAAAACACAAATGTTTAAATAGGATTAATAAATGGAATGATTATATGACTCACTCAAGGTTTACTAGTTTTAATACGGAGCGAATCGAATTTTTTAATCAATCTCCTGAACCCATTTTCACAACCTAAACAAAGGATTTAATTCTGGAATTCCAAACTCTATGCCCTAAATACTCAATTAATGAATTTCAAACTTAAATCATGTTTAATCTCTTTCTTAAAACAGGATCCTCTCAGGACTCACGTGAACTCCTCTCTCATGGTGTATTTGTTTCCTGTTCGTGTCCTGATGGTGACAAACGGCAGCTCAGTTGAGTCGGAAGCACCCAGACCGAACTCATCTTCCAGCTCTTCCAGAAAGTCATCACGGTTCGCCACAGATAACAACAAGCCTTGAGAACTGAACCTGGATGCTACCTTCAGTACTCTAAACGAAGAAAAAAAGAGAGGTATGTACTCTAGAACTTCATAACACACATTCTCTCACTGGTTTTAAATGACTCACCTGTTTCTCCAGTAGTTGGAGCCTTTAGGATTGCGAAGATAATCCAAGTCATAGTAGGCTGTCAATAAATCCCTCTTCCTCAATGAATCCTTATTCTCTTTGGTCAGGTGAGGACAGAGTCCAAAACTACAGATTACAAGCAATGGTCTTAGCATGTGCTCTGTGTGTGTGTGTGATGTGACGGTGTGTGTAGTGTCAGCATCGGCTCACATGTTGTCTCTGATGAAGCGGCGCAGGCCTGTGATGGACAGGGCTGCTGTGTGGTGAACCACGCTCTCCTCAAACTTACTGTTCAGTCTGGGGGGGCGGAACAGAAGCACGGACCTGCAGGCAAAGGGTTTGCAGATTTTAATATATTTTTAATATAAACATTTCATCCTGAACACCCAGCTACATGCAATATTAGTGGTTCTCAACGAGTTCTTTAATCTGGACACATGAGTTGTTTGTGATACCAAAGTGCACCAAAAAAAATTATTCTTAACATCAAATATCAACATAAATGAACAAATCCAGCAATATGAAAATGAAAGATTCATTTGAATAAGGAGAAAATGTCATTTCTAAATATCTTAATGCACATGTTGGTTGATAAGAATGTTTTACTTTTTTGAAACAACTCTCTAATCAAAAACTGGGATATTGTGAAACATTACAATTTAAAGTAACTGTTTTCTATTTATATAGGTGCTGTCAAACAATTAAACGCATCCAACATAAAAGCTTTTGTTTACATAATATATTTATTTGCGTGTTGTTTATATTTATTATTTTTATACAAATACACACGTATTGTATATACATTTATATTCTATAAAAATAAGTGTAATATATAAACATAAATATACTGTGATCAGAGCTGAATGTTTAGCATCATTACAACCATGTTGGCTTAATTTAAGTTGTAGTGAGCTTCTACCAAACATCAGACATAAACTTGACATCAACAGCAAATGTTTGCATGTTTAATATGGATAAGCCTATTTATTCCGCTATCCTAACGAAGACCCACTTACTCATCTTTGACGTCATATTTCTTTCCGAGCTCTAGGTCTGTGGTGTGAGCAAAGCGGAAACTCTCCCTCATTAAACTGGCTCCTTTAAGAAACTCAGAGAGTTGAGAACTGTCAGTCCCTGAAAAAAATCCTAAGAGATGGACGGACCAAAGAAAAACAATGATATTACTTTACTAATAAAACACAAATGTTCCATCTATTCATCCAAATATACAGCATGCACGCATTAAAAATGATCTAATTCGAAATCTTAAAATTTATTTTGCATTAGATGTTTTCAATCTAGAACTAAAATATTAAACATATTTCAGAAACAATAAAAAGCACTTACCAACTATGCTGGCATCGAAGTTGTTGATAAAGTTCTCCAGGTCATGTTCACTACGCAAAGGCACAGAATCGGGCCCGGCCTGTTTCTTCATATAACTCACGATTCCCTCTGTTTGGAAATAATACAATGACATCACCAGCAGATTTGCTATTGTTTTTATGCCACCAATTTTAAGACATACCAGCTGAGCGTGGCCCGTCATATGAAGATGATTCCTGTCCGTTCCGAAATATTTTGAGGGTTGGGTATCCAGTGACCCCATAGCGTTTGCAGGTCTCTGTATTATCAGTGCAGTCCACCTGAACAAAGACCATCATACATCTGTAAATTTCTGAAGAACATTAGATGCTCAGATCAGTCTCTGTTTAGCCCCTACTAACAGTTGTTGTGGCAAAAATTCAAAACTCTCGATCAAGAAAAACAAATTGAGCAATTCCTTTTTAAAAGAT
Source organism: Enteromius thamalakanensis (assembly GCA_032357475.1). Taxonomy (NCBI): domain Eukaryota; kingdom Metazoa; phylum Chordata; class Actinopteri; order Cypriniformes; family Cyprinidae; genus Enteromius; species Enteromius thamalakanensis. Next base: position 5,151,916 of record JAUCMT010000043.1, on the reverse strand, counting down.
TTAATTCTTGCAAGAAGGTCCACAATCAAACAGGTCCTGTCTGAGTGTGACAAAGGAAGGAGTCATCTTATCCACTGTATATCTCTTTGCACACCCAAGGTTACAAACTAAAGACAGCTGGCATTTTTCATAAAAGGACAGAAAAGAAAAACAATCTCGGTAGATCATCTTTAGACAGCTCACTCTTTTCTGATCCCTAGGTCATCGTACATTGGCGCCACATCGTTCCCGATCCCCCAGACTCCCTATTGGGAGTCTCGCTGAGGCCCTTCTTCCGATCAGCGCTTTTACTACCTATTGTTTTCCCCACTAAGTTGTCACGCATGCATAGAACAAGTATCACACAATGATGCACAATATATGATTCCCAAATATGATTATTATGAGTTCAAACAGATAAATATGCATTTTCAGCAACACAGTACTACATATATACAAATACACACACACACACACATATATATATATGTTGTCCAACAAGTAATTGTGATTGTGATTAGTAATTGTGATTTTTTGTTTTTTACATTATATATGTAAGTGTTCTGCATATATTTATTATGTATATATAAAGACACACATACAGCATATATTTTGAAAAAAATTATGTTTATACATTTATATATTCATATTATATATATAATATTATACCTTGGCTAAAGTAACTGCTCCTTTCAGTCGTGTAGCAGCGGTTTCAAACTCCGGAGCAAGTTTCTTACAGTGACCACACCTGAGAAGAAAACAGAGCAGGTAAACTATCAGAAACTCCTGGAAGACTGGAGTAAATGACGGATGATATTACAATGAAATTATGCTTTCGCTTATCCTAGGTCTCAGGCGTTCTTACAGCATTACATTGTTTTTTCAAGGTAAAGATAAAAGGTTGTCATAAAAAGCGAGTTTGAGCACGCTGTCAGAGGTACCATGGACAGCGCGCGTCATCACATACAGGAGCACTGAACTGCGAGTTGCCAATACACGCAGACCTTCTTTTAATAATTATTTTACAACAACGTGTTCTTTATTATATGTAAATAAACGATTATTCTCTTACCATGGGGCATAAAACTTCACCAGCATGGTCTCGTGCTCGGGCGCGTTGTAATCGAAGTCTGCGTCTTTGAGCACGAGCACATCGCTGCGTCCACGCGCTGCCGAGCTCCACACACAGAGGGTTAACACACACAAAAACACGCGCAACATAAAACTGTCCATCAAGGCAGGAAGATGGAGAAATTTGCTATTTGCAGAAACCGACAATAAAGTAAACAAACGCGCATAACCGGGCGGTTTCCACCGATATATGTGTGTGTTCGCGTGTGAGAGGCGGGACGAAAACACAATGTGTCCCTGAAGCGAGCGATGATTGGCTGGTCATTCCACAGCTGATGAGATGTAAAACACTCATTGGTGAATATCTCTGTCAATCAAAGTTCCTCCGGGGAGATTGCATTTTCATAGTCAAAAAATAAAATAATATTCGACGTATGCTTGATAATAAACAATTAAATAATTTATTTGATACATTCCTTCAAATTTAAAGATATGCGCAACCTTCATATAATTATTATGAACCACATTAATAACAATTAAGACAATTCACGAGACAATGCCTTTTGACAGAAAAATATTTTTACAGGCCCTATAAAAATGTAACACTAACTTCACAATTTATGTCTTACTTCCGTTTTAATCTTGTGTATGTTTTCAAAATCAAGAATCATAAACATGTTTGTTTTACCCAAATATCTTAATATTACACAGTGTTTCTTTTGTTCAAGTACTTCAGGAAAATTTTGAGTGTTAAATTGCTTCCCCTTCAATTCAGGCGTCAGGTCCAGCCTGTACGCATCCTTCAAGTCTTATTGTTCAGCACATTTTTAATGTCAGCCTGGTCCATCTATTGTGCCGGACTGGATTTCGGTCTCCAACTGGCTTGTGTGATGTTACTTGCTGGATTTGCGGAACAACTTAATGAGGTCTTCAAAGCGCTCCAAAACCTATGAAGAAAAAGGAAACATTGGTTGTCTTCCAACTGTGATTTATCAACTGTGATTGACCTCATGAAAGGTCACAACGCTGAGAAAATGTTTTAAGATCAAGAAGTCGATCTCAGAAAGACTGTCTAGAACATATTTTGCCACAAAATAAAAATAAATGATATTTCACACTCTAATTTTGATTTCAGGGTGAAATACGACCTGGACATGATCTTTGTGAGGAAAATCCTATCTGAATGTGAAAGAAAGCAAACCTCGTTGGGTGTTTTGTTGCCAAGCTGGGCTGCAATGGCATGAAACGTGGCCGGCTTGGCTCCTCTCTGCTGACAGGTGGTCAGTATTACTCGGTCTGCCTCCCTTTTTAATCACACAAACAACACATACACATTCATTTCATAGCAAAAAAATATACACTGCGCTCGAACGTCAGTAGAGGTACACAGTAAAGCTTTGGTTTCTTTTCAATATTTTGAGTTTTAATAAAACGAATGGAAAGAATAAAGAAACTACTGGCCTGTAACCCAGTATAATCTCACCAAGGGTGGATTTATTCGATCAACACATTATACAGTAGAAATAGTAAAATCCCGAAATATTAATGCAAATTGAAATATCCATTTTCTATATTAAAAATCTACTTTATTTCTGTGATCAAAGCTGAGTATTTAGCATCATTACTCCAGTCTCTAGTGTCACGTGACCCTACAGAAATCATTCTAATATGCTGATTTGCTGCTCAAAGAACATTTCTTATGTGTTGAAATCACAAAACATTTCTGTGGAACTGCCTATATATTTTTTTCAGGATCCTAAGAAGTTTAGAAAATGATAAAGAAATTATTTATCTGAAATCTTCTACAACATCATTAATGTCTTTATGGTCACTTGTGAACTTTAATGAATAAAAGTATTCATTTATTTAAAAGCACTGCTGAACCTTTTGAAGACTGAGCACATAATGCACACAGAGAACTGATTAAACCTTCTTCTCTCTCTTATAATTCTGCATCCTCTTTGTTATCTTACTTTCAGGAGTTGAACTTAAGTTAAAAGATTTCAACTTTAGTTATGAATTGCACGCATCTGAAATATATATATTTTTTTTATGCATGGCTTACAGTCAAACAAAAATTGGAAATATTGTGTAATATCAGAGATAAATGTTGCACAACATTTCTAACCTTGTCCAGAGGACTACTTTTTTCCCATTTGGTGTGCGAGAGATATTCTTGGCACAGAAAGAGTTTCCTGTGGCGTTAAATGAAGACTGTTCACTGTCCACTGTAAAAGATTCAGCTGCCTCCTTTTTTGACTCACTGGGTTTCTTGGCCTTGTTCTTTTCTGTTTTCTAAGTGAGAAGAGGATAAAACAAACAATTTACATGATTATGTGTTATGCATAATAATTCAGATGACTTGAGTTCTTTATATAAGAAAAGAGAAGTTCTCCTCAAATGATACCTGAACATGTTTATCTCTTTTTCTTCTGTGTTTAATGGCTGTTTTGACTCGAGCTATCTTTTGATCTGGTACAACAGTTCTGATTGGTTGACATTTATGTTTTTTCTCTGAGCCCCGAATGGTTTCAACACTGTCTGCACAATCCTCATTATGCACTTGTGGGTATAGCTGCTTAAAAAATTCCCAGAATTCCTCTAGCAAATCAGTGTGATCATGGAACAGCAATGTCATTTGAGCTTTCATCTGCACAAAAAAAAAAGAGAAGAGATACTGAAATGTCAGAATAAGACAGAAGCACTGCTTTTCTGCTTGTGCCAATTTTGGAATACCTCTTTGAAGTCAGGAAGATCTTGTGATGGACCCCCTTGTAGAATATGCACCACCTTTCTGTAGAGATCTGACTGCTCTCCAAAAGTAGACTCCAGCTGGCGTAGAAACCGTCTGCTGCGCTCATACGCCTGCTGCTCTGCCAGCTAAAGCCACGTATTAGAAGAGCATCATTTGTACCATCAAACCTAATGTGTGCTATATTTAGCCATGCATATGAGAGTATTGTTAATTGTGCTGTACCAGGCCACACTCTCTCGCTTGATCTGGATGCAGGAAGGCAGCAAAATCCCGAAGCAACTCAGGCCAGTCGCTCAGCAAGGGCTTAAGTCTGGTCAGTAACTCTAGTGATGTGCGGCCTTCTGGATCTTTCTCAAACTCTGACAGAACACACAGGAACTCGTCCACTTTCCCTGGCACCACCTGCAGCACCTCGTACACCTGGAGAAAAGACAAACAGAATATTAGACTAAAAAAATACCAGTCACAACATAAAAAAGTAACAAATATTTGTGTGCATTAACAGAAGTATTTCTTGCCTTCTCTAGGTAAGCCTGCGCAAAGGCGACATCTTTAGCTTCCCTGTATGGATCCTCATCAGATGCATCTTCGTAAATGACCAAAGGGTTCTCCACAGAACCTGTGAGCACCACATTTACTCAGTTTCTGTGCTGAGACATTTCTGTAAATGTGTCTGCTTAACTAGCCACTTGTTAAGTGGAGAAATAAGAAGTGCTGTTTCCGGGTTGTGGAGGAAATTTCATTTATACTGATGAGAGAGGGACAACTGGGGGACCCATAGGACATATGTACCTCAAATAGAGCGCACGGTTGCGGTGAGACAAGATATAAAAGTGCAGTTGGTCGCACTTTTGAGAGTTGCCCCATCTCGCTTAACATTAACAAGCTAAACATTTTTAAACATACATTGTATGCTACAGTCTACATGCTCAGAGTCTCAAACACAGACAATTTATATATTTATTCATTTATAATTTCATTGCCTGATATCTGGGATTTCAGTACGGAGGTTAAAGGTTATGATCATAATTTTTTGGTAGTGTTTTCTGGTGGTATCTGAGAGAGCATTTGGATGCTGAAACGCTGACACGTGTTGTCAGACTTAACAAGTGTATTACAAATCATTATTCAGCTATAGAATAAAATGTGTTGTTTGACTCCTTCTGACCTCCTGACTTAAACTCACCTGCAGGTTGATAGTTTGATTTTCCATCATCTGAACTTCCTTCCTTTTTAGATGGCTTCTTTCTCGTCTTTGTGGCTAGATGTGAGAATTTCTCAATGGTTTTCTGGTGTTTACAATGACATGGTTAATCAAACATCTCATAAATATAAAATGCATGGAAACTGCTTTTACTGGGTAAATCCTCTAAAATAAAAATATACATATGCTTTGCATAGAAGTCTATTTAGATTTTTTTTGTAGTTTTTGCACTGTAAAATATACTTTCATAAGAAATAGTTTTTAAAATAACATTATTATTATTAAGATTTTTTTTGTAATTTCCAACAGAGAGGAGGCTTAAATACTTATATTATAAACAAATAATATAAAATATAATATAATATAATAATAATAATATCAAATACTAATAATAACAATAATATTATTTTTGCATTACAGTAGAAGAATTTTTTATATTACAATAAAAGAAAACAAAATTAAAATTAGTATTTAGTATAAATTTAGTATAACTAAAAAATGATCTTACCTGAAGCTCTGGCACAAACTGGACATCTGAAACACCTCCACCTGTCTCCTCCTCCTCCCCCATCAGCCTATTGCTACTTTGCCTTTCTGTTGTATTCTGCTCCTCTAGTTTCTCTCTCTTGCCCAAAACCATCTCCACATCAGTGTCTTCCCCCTCAACGCTAGGCATCGGGCTCCCAGAGGATTCAGAAAGTGTGAGAAACAGCTCTCTGGGGTCTCTCTCTGCATACTCTTCCAGCTCATTTTCAATCTGTCCTCCATCATCACTATTCAGCTCTTCCTGTGCTGCTGTGGTTTCTTCTAAGCACTCAGTAGAAGCATCATAAACAGATGTCATCTTTGTTGGACCTCTTTGTGGCCTATCGGTGGTTTGGAAAATGTCTGCATTTCTCTGTTTCATCTCTTTGTTACTCAGAGCTGAAGAGTGTTTCAAGGTTTGATCTTGTCCAGACCTTTGATGAACAAGGCTGCTGCTTGCAAGTGCATAGCCTGGAGGAAGGAGAAGAAACCTATTTAGAGGTTTTTGATGTACTTGAGTCCCAGCAGAGTCCTTCGGTATAACTTTAAGCAGAGAGCCACAATGCTGACTAACGTGATCTTTAGCCAATGGGGTGCTGGATGTCTTCATGATGGTGGTGGGACATATTAAGGTGTTGGGAACTGGAGGTGGTTGAAGAGTAATTATTAAGTTTGACACTCTTTGTACAACATTAGAGCTGACTATTTGTGCAGTTTGATTCACAGGTATATGCCCTGAAGAACAAGGATTCAGCTCTGGTGCCAAAGCAGCAGGTAAAGTGATGATTACGTCCCTCTGGGTTGCACCAACTTGAGCTCTCTGTGGAGAACGAGAGATGCTTATTGGTGTTCCTACAGCATTTTTCACAGGAACAGTCCTTGAAGAGCTCCGTTCAGGTGCGAATGGGTTTTGTCCCATCAGAGGCACGTTTGACATGTTAGATACTACGAAAGGTTCATTCATAGCTCTGTTTCCAGAAACACATGTGAGCTGAGAAGGGTTTGAAAGCGTCTGACTTGTGATCGTCTTTGGTAAAAGGGTTGGTAACTGGTTCAGAAACACTTCTAGTTTCTCAGCTGATGGGGGAGGTTTTAAAGGCTTGGTGGGTTTAGCAGTCTTGTCCTTTTTCTTTCTGCGGGAAACACTTAAAGATTCAAGTTTCTGAACAAGGCCCTCAGGAAGGTTGCGAGGGTAACGCATGCCTGGAGAGAGGCTACAGCATGCTCCTGGACCTGGAGACTCAGTAGCTTCTTCTGTTTGATTGACAGTCTGGGAGTTTCCAGATGGTTGGTTAAACATGCTTACAAGCTCATAAATGCACTTCAGGTTTTTCTACAGAAGAGAAAGGTTAAACATTAAACACATAAATCAGATTCTTACCATTTAAGAAGCAATGAATGAAGAACAGAAGGACTGGAATTACATAAGCAGAGCACAATTATAAGCAGTTATTACCGAGAGCCAATTAGGCATGAGGCTCTTTTCTCTCTCCACAGGGGGGCGCTGATCAGAAGGTCTGACCCTCTTACAGGCCAAGGGCATGGAAGGGCATTTTCCTGTCACAAAGTACGTCTAAAAAACATCCCATTTACCACTTTTCAGTCTTAAATCCAGTCCTCCAGTCAGGAATCCACACGATACAATGTGTTCATTCACTCACCTTGATGACATTGGGAAAGGGCTTACGACACGCATCACGGATGTGTGAATTTAAACTGATAAAGCTCCTAGCAGCAAGCAGATAGCGACAAGTCATCTGCAATGGATTTAGGGTACTTCTTAAATGCTTATGACCTAAAACAACAAGACTGAGGAGACATAACATCAGTCAACAGTGTGGTTTGACCATCTTTTATAACAAAGTGTAACGATTCGGGCTGAAGCATGATTGCTGTACCAATCTTCCGCTGGAGTAAACTGCCCTTTGAATCTAGAAGGACGCAGCTGGATTGTAGGAAGTAGGTCTGGGTAGAGAAACACTGGTCGAGTCGCCATAAGCCAGGCCAAAGGAGCAGGAAACTGACATCCTACTCAATAAAAAGCATGCAGCTTACAGTTAGAATGGACAAAAACATAATTTTTAACTTTAAGGTTGTTACTACAGAGTTGTAAACTTTTGCACACAACTTTTGCTCTGATACGGTTTGGATAAGTTGATGCTAGCTGACATAAGTCAAACTTAGATCTTTGATCTAAAGTTTAAACTTACACTAATCAAGTGTAAAGGAAATGTATAAATTATGCAAGGACAGGTAATTTAGATAAATTACCAGGGAAACATGGACTTGAGACTGCAGGATCTCCTTTGGGTGACTGATCTAACTCCTCCAGAAGAGAAATAGCACCTTGAAGGTTGCAGACTTTAAAGATGCTGTTAAAGCCATGCTCTACTGGACCGCAGGATTGGTCTCCATGCTGGGCAAACATCTGCAGCTCCAACTGAGAGAGTACAATGGAAAAAAAGAGAGAGAATTACAAAATGAACATATATCTGTGTACATCAAGAGGTGTTTATCCAATATGTGTTCATGTCTCACCAAGAACTGTCTGCTTGTTGAAGCCTCTGTCTCCAGACCTTTAACCCAACTGCACAACATGTTGAGCTGTGTGAGGAGCTGCACGTGCTGCAGGATAAACAACACAGCTATTGAAAATAACTTCTCTTAAAAGACATAAAAACCTTATAATAAAAAAGTTAAAGGGGAAACTCCTTGAGGGCGTAAGTCTTTCTAGACCTGCTGGATCTGCTGCTGTAGCTGTAGTTTCTGAGCGGCGTTCAGGGTCAAGGATGTTATAGGGCTGGAAGGCCGTTGAGGGCAGGGTGGAGGTATAGACACTCCTTTATTCTCCAAAAGAGCCTTCCGTTTCTTCACTGCTGCCAGCTGCTCCCGCACTGTATGATATCGCTGCTTCAAGACATCTGCTAATGGATCCTCAAACCTAAACATAGTAAGCATTTCACCTTAAAGTGCAATTGTACACCCAATGTGATTGTGATTGGTTGTGGATTAAGGATGGACATACTGAATATTCTCCATAATGCCAGGCGGCTCCTGCAGGGTACTCTCCTCTTCCTCTTTTTCCTCTTCATCCTCATGTCCGTCTTCTTCTTGACCCCCTAATTCATCCTGAAACTACAGGTGAAGGAGAACAGGTTCAGCACAGAGGAAGAACAGACATGTTCTAAATAAAGACGGGTCTTGACAGTTGAACTACTTTTGACTAATGTTTAAATTAATTATTTAAATATTATTTTTGTGTTTTTTGAATTCTGTGTTGTTCTATTGGATTCTGTTATATGACTTCATTTCCTGATTTCATTCACATATAGTTCACATTTTAAAGACAATTAATTACATTTTGAAAAGTCATCAAATTAAATTGCTTGAATTGTTTTGACAAATAAAGTGCTGCACAGAGATTTCTCTTCTTCATGTTAAACTGAGATTTTATGAAGAGTTTCTGTGGGATAGTTTTACCAAATGAAAGGGTGAGAAGTTCATGAAGTGAACTATGAGAGCAGCTTTGGAGATGAAGTTTATGTGTTTGTGTCCTTATATTGTGAGACAGCAGTAGGCGTGCACCATTCATTCACAGAGATGTGCAAAACATGACTTTATATTTTAATAATTACTTTAATATAGCACTTTTATATTCACAGATTACTGTATTCTGCAATTACATCCAAGTTCTCTTCATCATGGAAATTAAAGGGCCCCACTGATCATGCAACTAAACAATCTGAAAAACGATGTACAAGATTATAAGACATAAAAAGAAATCCTTACTGCATCAAATAGCTCCTCCATCAAGTCATTCACTTCCTTTTCTGAGTACCAGACGAAATAAGCCAATTAATATTTAAAAACAGCAAAGATGATTAGCCAATCTTTTCTCTCAAATGAACTCACTGGTGATGCGCACTGCTTTGTCATTCCTATAGTCTTCCACATCAGGCTCATCGATATCAGCCAGGAAATTGTACTCAGGGTCATCTTCATCATCACCCTCCTCTGGCAAGAGAATAAGAGAGTGTTTCAGAAACACGCACGAGGAAGCACAAACACGGTAAGTATTTAGCCTGTCAGTACCTTCATTCTCCATATCTGAACTCATGATACCCTGCAGCCACTGTGTCCATTCTCTGTCCTCAGGGGCGGAGCCAAACTCATACATGTCTGGAGTGATGTCAGGAGCACGTAGCTCCGCCTCCAGGCGCCCCAGAGGGACATTTCTCAGCGGTCGCTTGGATCGTGTGCGAAACGAAATCAGGTTCTCCTCTGCATTAGCATTACTGAGACTCTAAAGCCAAATAGAGAATAAGTTTTTAAACGCAGCTATTTCAAACGGTAATAATATTTCACAGTATTACTGTTTCTGGTTTGACTGTTAACTCAATGAAATGACTTGTAAATTTAATAAACAGCAGGAGTGAAGTGAGATGCACCTGATATGACTCCATGCAGTCAGGGCCGATAGCCAGCTCCTCATCCACCGCATGGAGTTTCTCTAAGAAGCTGCAGTCTGGTGGGTCCCTGGAGGGGGCCGGTGGTGGTGGTGGGGGTCCCATCGGGGTCACAGCCACTGTCAGGTGCCTGGATCTGCGAAGGTTCTGTAGAAATAGGTAAAATACATAATGTTTTCATGTTTAGTAATTCATTTGGACTGGTTTTTGTGAGATATTATGAAACATTTTCAGTCCTTTTGCATATAATTGCTGTTTGGCTGAAAATATAGTTTCATTAATTCAAAAAGTTGTTTTAGGGCAAGAAATCATCGGAGGATGAAAGAAAGTAATGTTTATTCAGCTAGGATGCATTAAATAGGTGCAAAGCAGTATTAAAGACTTATAGAAAAATACTTTTTTGCCTTTGTTTAAAACTTTTATTTATCAAAGAATCTTGGAAAAATATGTTTATCAGTTTTTTACAAAAATATTAACCACTATAGTTGTTTTCAACGCTTGCAACACTTTCTCTTTTGATCAAATCAGCATATTAGAATTTCTGAAGGAACACGTGACACTGAAGACTGGAGTAATGATGCTGAAAATCTAATCCAGCATTGCATTTCTAAATATATTACCATAGACAAGAATTTTTTACTTTAAAAATATTTCAGAATATTCCTATTTCTACTGTATGCAATCAAATAAACACTGCATTGATGAAACGAAAAAAATCTAAAAACATAGAAAGTATCTTACGGGCTACATACTTTTAAAATGGAAGTGTAAATTAAAAATCAATAAAAAGCTGAAAAACACTTATACATTATTTCTAGCCAAAGCACATCTACTGTATCTACATGTCTTACTGGTCTAGAGCTGGCAGCTCCACTCTCCTCATGTTCAGATTGTGATCTGTGCAGGTTCACTCGACTGCACCGTGGGGAAGATGATGAGTTCTCAAAGTCACTTTCCAGAAGAGTCTACCAATCACACACACAAACAGTCTCTACAGGTTCACTGAGAACAAAGCAGTATTAAATCATATAAATATTATTCTCTCCAACCTCCTCGGCTGTCTCATCCTCCTCCTCTTCATCAGGGCGATACTCTTCATCAGATGAGTCTTCCTCTTCTAAAGGAATATCCACAAACTGGGGTCCCTTCTGCAAGTAAATATAATATTTTATATAGAACGACCTACTCCTGTTCCTCTACTTGTTTAATTGCTGATATGTTCTGCGGTTACCTTCACCTCCGTGGGCTTCTTAATTGGCGAAATGTTCCAAGCAGGAATGACCTACATAAACATTGTTTTATTAAAGTTTTATGTAATTTTCAGGGAGGAAAACTGAAGCATGTTAAGTAGTAGCTGAAAAGTTAGGGAAGCAACTAATATAAATGCTGCATAATAAAAATAGATAATATGTAGCAGTAAAATATATGTTACTTTACAGCTCCTGTGCGATTAAATCAACTTACAACTCCTTTCTCCACAACTTCCTTTAGTTTAGAGCGGGTCATCTTGGGTTCCTGAGGGACAGTGAGAGAAATGTGTAGTTTTGATCATGCTCATAATTAAGAGGCCTTAGAAGTTTGCATATCAAACATGATATTTCTCGATTAAGATACAGGGTTAACCGGCTGTCTATTAGTTTCCAGCCAAGCAGATTATTGCAAGACATTTCTACTCACGAATACAGGAATGGGTTCGGTTTCACTGATAGCAGCTTTCATCATTGCCACAACATGCTCATTGGTGATCACTTCCTGCAAATGGACAGTAAAGATGCTGAGCTACTTGCTGAATACTAAGTCAAAGGGGAAATGCCTGACATTTTGGGAAAACAGGACAATAATATCTGCACAGGGCTTACGGAAGCAGTTCACACTCACATGAATGATGCTACGAACGTTGGCAGAAGTCAAGTTATGTTGTCGGGATTTATTTTCCAGTTCTCTGTCCAGATCTCGGTCAATCTCCACCTCTGGTTGGATTTCATATTCAGCTTCCTTCTGCTGAACTTCTACTTCATTGACCACATCTCTTTTCCTCCTCAATCCCTTCCTTCTTCCCAGTGTTCGTGTTCCACCCTGTTCCTTGTCTGAAAAAGAGGAACATGGTTGATGAATATTTTACACATTACAGACTGTTTTAATACATTTGTGAACACAAAGTGCAAATTTTATACATTTTTTAATTTCCACATTCACGTAATTTAAAATAAAAAATAAAAAACATAATAAAAACTTAAGGCTATAGAATATTTTAAGAATAGATATTATACATTTGAAAGTGAACCACATTGAAATATAATAAATTATGATGTAAAAATTTTATTTACAATTTTTATGTTTTTATATTTTTCCCTGGAGTACAAATACAATTTGCAAAGTTTTTTTTACTTTTGTATTTTTATTATTATGCCTATTATTATTATATTTATATTAAATTTCTAAAGCCAAAGGAAGCATTAACCAGTCTCAGAGAAACATGAACATGCTAATGTGTTGATAAATGAATGAAATATTAATTCCCAGAGGAACGATATAGTTTGAGGGTTCCTCAGAGCTATTACTCACTGGAACACTCTTCCAGAAGACATAAGAAAGTGCACAGCCTATTTAAAATCTATTCAAATTTGTAAACATTGATAAGGTTGTGGCTTAACTGAATGTGGACATGAATCGTTTAAGTATTATTGTACGTGCTTGTCGGTACATGAATGAAATAGAAGCATTTATGGTAAAATTGTACATGGTCCCTTTTCAAACTAATTTTAATAATAATAAATACCAATACTAATATAATTTACTAAAACTAATAAATATTTTACATCTTAAGGGTTTAACTGACAGGAAATTCTCTATCAGTTGTGCCAGTTTAATTTAAACACTGTTTTAATCTAAATAATTTAAAAACGTTTAACTGGCTAAAAAATATTTAAAAATTTAATCTAAAAAATGGCAAATATTGCGCAATAAATCGACCTAGATTGTACTTGCCATCCCTGGTTTCTATTAATTAAATCCGGATCATGATGCTTTTGTGTAATGCACCTCTGGTCCAGTATCTGTATATAAACCACTACTGAGTTGAGTCTTTTTAGTACTCACTGCATGTGATGATCAAGGTTTTCTCTGGATCATCCTCTGGCTTCTTTGTCCATCCAGCATGCTGACCTTGACCTGATAGCAATCAAACAAATGTTTTTCATTAACAAAATGGTCCATGTGACTGGAATAGCACAGTAATACCACAGTAAATGTAGCAATGCCACCGCTGTAGCTTTAAGTTAGTTCTAGCACATTCTTATATGAATATATGAACACACATATAAAGCGTGTTAACTGTCCAGGTAGGCAGCTCACTATGTTTTAAATATGTCTTACTGTCAGACTGAGGACTGGAGGCTCTGATGGTACTGAAGTGTCTGTCTGATCTTGCAGTGTCTGTAACATCTCTGCTCTTAGAAACTCCCTCCTGCTCTTCGGCTTTCGCCACTTTACACCGAGAAAGCCCAGTTTTCCTTAATCTCCGTTTCCGGGACTGATCCATCTCACATTGCCATATTCACACCTGTCGGGACAAATATCATCCATACTGTAGAACAAATAACGATACAGATATACGTGCGAACACTTCCGTCTTAACAACTCCTCTTTTTATTCAAATTATTATTATGTTCATTCCCGGTCGGAAACTATTTGTTTAGTTTATTTTATACGTTTTTGTTTTGATATACATGTTTTCGATATCTCGCTTTATTTTTAAGTGTAACGTTAAGCGACGGCAGCTTTTTACAGCAACGTTAAAGCAGTAACGTTAGTGTTGTCTGGGACAGAAACTTTACCTCAATTAAAAGTGCTATATCAACAGAATACTCTGCTTGTCATATTTAATAACACTGTAAGGTTTCTGTGCAAACATGATGAACAATTCCAATACTTTATACACACCCGCCAACACACTGTACATCAGCGATACGATGACGACAAGCACAACAAAAAAGCGTCACTTCCGGTTTCCACACCGGAATTCGTACATGTGAAAATAAAAGTCCAGTGGCAGTTTTTTTTTTTTTTAACAAATATATTGTTTTCCTCAAAATAGTTATGAACACATGACTTTATGGAGATAGATTTGTGTTTTTATTATTCAATCAAAAAAAATGTTTCTTCAATCCCAAAAATATTTTTTCTATAAAAAGAAAATCACTCCAATGAAAAAAAACTTTTTCA
>JAUCMT010000043.1:5114836-5136313 GCA_032357475.1 Enteromius thamalakanensis | reverse complement strand
TTCATTGGAGTGATTTTCTTTTTATAGAAAAAATATTTTTGGGATTGAAGAAACATTTTTTTTGATTGAATAATAAACACACAAATCTATCTCCATATTGACTTTAGGTAGAAACGAGACAATCGCAAAGAATGTTTCTTAGTGAAAAAAATAACTTTTTTGAATTTATTAAAATTCAAGTTACATCTAATAGTAAAAGTAAATGCTTAATTATTGCTTTAAAATAATAAATGCTTTTTATTTTTTAAAACAAAAAAGTTTTTTTAGGTTTTTTTACTATGAAAAACTTGACCATTTAACATTATAATTACATACATACACATAAAACACCTTGCTATGTGTGTATTTGTTGTACGTTTTATGTGTGTGTGTGTATGTGTGTAGACTATTTTAGACCTCTTCAGGAAAAGGCAGAACATCCCTTGATACAACTGGATACTTGAAAGGGGTATATTTAAATATATATGAAAAACCCTACACCCTACACTGTTTATTACATAAACACCTTAATTTTACTTATATCTTTTTTTATATACCTATTTCCCTGTTCTTAAAATCTACTACACAACTTTGCTTTTTTTTAGATAAGCTACAAGTTTGGTCAGATTTTCTAAAAAAATGTATTTAATTTGAGTGGAGATTGCCGTCAGCTAATTAACACTGAAACTCTAATAATGTTCACCTGCTATTAATCAAGAACATTTAACAAGTTAACAAGACCTCTTGTAAATAAATGCTCAGTATCTCGTGAAGAATCTTGAAAAGCTTGATATTTTTGCTGCAGTTGTTTTGTCTGAAAAGTCTGAGAAATGTTTGCTTGTGGAGCAGCCAGTCTAGAGAACATCTTGACACCTAAAGGGTTCTCCAGGCAAAATCTACCACTAACCCCTGGAAGAATCCCAAAATTTACTATTCCTCCCAAGTTGTTAGTGTCTCCTCGGCTGTGTCGCCAGAAAGGAAAAGGTGAGGACACATATAAGCTGTTATCTCCAGATACCCCAGAAGAAGAGTCTCCTGGACATCAGCCTTCCACTGGCTCACCAAGCATTTCTGCCAAACTACGTTTCACCCCTAAGATGAAGCTAAAACGGCTGCAGAAATCTGCCATGGAGGATCTCTCCAACCCTTCAACGTGTGCAGCCATGTCTCTGGAACATGTTGGAAAAGTCACCACACCTTTTGGCTTTCGGACCTTGGCTGCCAGTCCCAGCGTCAACCGTAGAGAGTCCTTATTCCATAAGCAGGGACTGTGTAAAGAAAGAAGAGTACCGGTGGATTCCTCGACTTCATTAACATCTTCAAATTCAACATCCAAATCTACAGGAAAACAAAACGACTCTTCTAGAAAGCTGCAAGATGGTTTAAAAGACTGTTGTTCCCCTCGGAGGTCCAAGAGAGAAGGTCTGGAGCTGTTCCTAAACAAACCATTGACTGCTTTGAGGAGTCTTACTCCCAAAACAAAGAGCCCTAAACTAAAACTTAAGTTCTAGAGCGTAGTAGCTGTTAAGTCTATCTGTCTTTTGTACTGTGCTTTGACAATGAAAATAATTTTAAGTGTCAAAAATAAAAGTATTTTAATTCCAGTCTGTGAACATTTTTAGTTATGTAGTTTGTTTCTTTCAAGATGAGAAAACGCATTGCATGTAGACAACCCAGACTCCGTCAGTCAAGTACTGAATAAAGGCAAAAGTAACGTTGAGCTACATCGAATTCTTAAGTTTATTTATTTTGATCAACCATGTGTGAAGCTGTACTCCTGCAGGGTTGCTGTTTGTGTTTTTTTTTCCCCCTTCTAATTGGGTGACTTTTTTTTTTTAAAAGTATTGTGGTTTTATTTTGCATTTGACTGATAAAACCGCTAGTTACTTTTTGTTAGAGGAGCACTAGTAAGTAGCCTTTTAGCTCTTTTATGTATAGGCCTAAGTTTATGATCACTGGAAGACCCTGCATAATAACGAGCATCCTCTAAGGGTGGGTACACCACTAAAGAGTATAAATATATAATCTTTGAAATGTGATTGACCACAAACATGAGAGGGGGGAAAATCCTAAAATTAACTGTTTGGTCTGCCCCAAAACATAGATTCTGATTGTAAATATTTAAAATGTTGAATATTTCATTCAAGCAGATTCAGTCACTCTTAATTCACATCACACCACAGGAAAATCTGGTAAGATCATCTTTAAAACCATGAAGATAATTGGGGCATTACTTTGCATTGTCCGAAGGGGAGAAATTAGCCCAAAATCAGCCCATTATCTTGAGGAGTATACTCAACATAACTGTCAACTGCTATTTAATTCCAGCAAGTTTCTTAACATCCAATATTTGCTTAAACATAAAAAAATTCCACAACTACGAAATGTTAGGCCACTCTTTCACCATAGTGCTTATAATTACCTGGACATGTCTTGAGGAACACTAATGGTTGCTACAGCTTTTCCTTTCCTACACCTCTTACAGACATTGCAGGTTTTAGCTCAGGACACATCTGCAGTCCTTATGCCTCCCTGCAGCTGGACTATGGCACTTTAAGGAACCCAGTGTTATTCAGAATCACTAGAAAAGTATCTTCACTGTCCAAAGTTATTTAAACTGACCTTTATTACCTTCCACCTGTAAAATGTAAATGTCTAGAGGACTGTTCCATGGGCGCATGTGCAATAATAGCTTAGTTTATTGAACAAGAATAAAAACACTACTAAAACCCTTGCCAATAAAAGAAAAGCAAAACTAGATTTTACAAAATTATCATGAAGGGATGTTTCTTTTTTATATATTGAATTTAAAGTTGAAACTGCAGGTTCATGAAATTGTAAATGGCATAGTTTGAGTTTTGATATTTAGGAAAGGGTCACTGGGCAAACAGACCTGGCAAACCTGCACTTCTGGTAGTTGGATTGCATTGAAAAAAAAGGTCATAATAAAGGAAAGTAGACATTCAATATGCAAAGAAACAGGAAATACTACTGGAGTGTTAGTAGTGTGTTATTGAGGACAGCCAATAGGTTTGTTCTTATCCCATCAAGAATGAAAGACTGCAAAAGTGACATTTTGGTACGAAAACCAAACTTTTTCCGCCCTTTTTTATTAATATCATAGTCCTTTAACATAGTTACAATCTGTTTTTATGAAAATAAGTCAGTAGAAAGAATTCTTTAAAAAGTCCATCAAGTCGAGTTCTCTGTTCGTCGGTCCAGCTTTCATTTCAGACGTGAGATAAAAACTCAGACCTTCTGTAAAGTCTCGGCTCCACTCTGAAGAGCCACGGCGTCCAAACAGGACAGAGAGCATCAATCTTTATTTATGATGGGCACGGGGGGTGGGGGAGGTCTGTTCAAAATGAAAAGATAAAAGGCTGGAGCCTGAACACCCCTATCTGCTTTCCACGATTCCAAAACGAGCCAGTAAAATCTTCAATCGGTTTAAGATCCCTGTACTTCACGTTACAGTCTGGGTTCACTACCATCAGAGAAGTACATTGCCATGAAATTATATGGATGGGCCACTGGGGTACATTAAGTAACCCTCTCCTTTAAGGCAGTCTGTCTTGTTTGTACGTCTGTCAGTCTGGATTTAGATTCTCCAGGTTTAGCCGCCCCCACTGCGCCTGTCCTCACACTTCACCAAACCCTCGAGCGTGAAACACCCGAGGAGTCCAGAGGTTCGAGAAGGCACAGGCCCGTCTCCCAGGCTCCACTGTATTTGAGTCCAGAGAAAGAGTTGTGCCCCTGCAAAGAAGAGAGTGTTTGAGCAGGCTGCCCCTGAGTGGCTGGAGCAGATGATTGGCAGGTAGTCTCCAGTGACATCCCAGTCACAGAGGGGGCGTGGATATGCTGGGTGTGGTTGGCGTGGAGACGAGCTTTTTCCTCTCAGTCGCTGTCAGATCCTACTGCAGACGCTTTCCGTTTTCTCTTGGAAGCTTTGGGTTTGGAATCTTCTTCCTCCTGAGAAGTCAACAAAGGCCATTTTAAACATAATGAATTGTACATGCTAATAATAGGAGTGCTGGCCTGAAGGCTTTCGTTATTTTGATGCATGGATTTACCGAAGCGCTGCTGGACGCGCTCTCCTCTTCATTGCTGGGTTGAGGAGCTGCACCCTTGCGGGATCGTGGCGAGGATGCTGGGGCTTTGCGTCGAGGTTTATGTTGTTTGGAGGAATCCTCATATTCCTCAGCTAATGAGAAGAGATCACTGAACCTGGCAGAAGAAGAGAAAGTGGTTACGAAAAATAAGAAAGACTAATAAAAAAAATATATATAATTGTGCTTTATCAAGCAAGAAACGCACCTCATTTTGTGGGCCTCATCGCAGCTGGCCTGAACATGCTGTAAGGCTTGTAATATGGGAGTCTGGGAAAAGACTGATACAACAAGAACATTGCTTTTTTAATCAATAGAAACAGTAAAACAGACAACCAGGCTGAGTATTTAGCGGCGTTTTATAGACCATAGGAGTCTGATGTTGAACTCACAATTGTTCTTGGTGTTGCTGAGATTGAGTCTCAAACTGTCCAGATGTTCCAGCATCTGTTCCAGGGTCAGCTGAGCCAGTTTACTGCTGGAGCTCCTCAAACTTCACAAAAAACAAAACACACAACTATAAGTTTTTTTTATTACATTTCAGAATTGTTTTACAAGTTTAAGGTCTGTAAGATTTGTTTTAAATGTTGTTGAAAGACTCACCAAGACAGCATTAACTTGACCCGAAACATAGTGAAAATAGTAGTAAATAGTATTGTGAAATTTAGAAATAGTCATATATTAACCTAGTGAACGACCTGCGGAGAGCTGGGACCAAAGTAACAAAGGCTACCATCAGTAACACACTGCGCTGCCAGGGACTCAAATCCTGCAGCGCCAGATGTGTCCCTCTGCTTAAGCCAGTACATGCCCCGTCTGATATTTGCTATAGAGCATTTGGATGATCCAGAAGAGGATTGGGAGAATGTCATATGAAACCAAAATAGAACTTTTTGGTAAAAACTTAACTTATAGAAAGAAAAAGAATGCGGAGTTGCATCCACAGAACACCATACCTACTGTGAAGCATGGGGTGGAAACATCATGCTTTGGGGCTTTTTTTCTGCAAAGGGACCAGGACGACTGATCCGTGTTAACAAAAGAATGATTGGGCCATGTATCGTGGGATTTTGAGTAAAAACCTCCTTATATCAGCAATGGCATTAAAGAGGAAACATGGCTGGGTCTTTCAGCATGACAATGATCCCAAGGACACTGCTCGGGCAACGAAGGAGTGACTTTGTAAAAAGCATTTTAAGGTCCTGTAGTGGTCTAGACAGTCTTCAGATCTAAACCCCACAGAAAATCTTTGGAGGGAGTTGAAAGCCCCAAAACATTACTGAGATATACACGGAGGTATGGGCCAAAATACCAGCAACATACCAGTGTGTGAAAACCTTGTGAAGACGTAAAGAAAACCTTTGACTTCGGTCATTGCCAACAAAGGGTATATAACAAAGTATTGAGATGAAATTGTGTTATTGACCAAATACTTATTTTTCACCATAATTTGCAAATAACATCTTTAAAAATCCTCCAATTGGATTTTCTTTTGTCTCTAATATTTGAGATATACCTATGATCAAAATTACAGGCCTCTCTCATCATATATATATATATATATATAATTATCAAACTTATTTGCTACTAAGATTTAAATAGTGCCATCATACTTGTTCTCAAGACAATGAGTGGGCAGACATCTGGCCCACTGGCAAGATCTTTATGATACTAGTTAAGTTTAAGATAGGCTATAAATATTTCATGTTTCTCTAGGGCCCCAGACCCTGCTTTCAAACTACTTGAGCTTTGTGTACTCAGCTCAGGGCCTTAAACCCTCCACATCCATCTTTCAGTTCTGAGGGCTGAATATGTCATTACCTCTGTCGTTTCCGGGGCATGTTGTTGTTCTTGATGAGCAGGGCTTTGATGTGTTCTCCCAGCAGGTCGTCGTGTTTTGCTGCCCAGTGCCGAAGGATGCTGGTGGTGAACTGATCTTCTTGGTGATAAGGTCGGCTCAGCACCATCTTCACCATCTCCTCACTGGGCCTTCAGCACGACACAGCAAACAAATTTAAAATAAATAAAATGACTGTGACCTACAGCAGACAGGATTAATAAGCATCTTGTGAAAAGACTTACTTTTCTCTTCGTAACTGCAGCAGCAGGCAGGACAGAGCTTCTGGATGTTCTATGAACAGAGAGCGAAAAGGATTATGGGTGGACCGAGTCTGTGTAGACTGAAAGTGTGTCTATGAAAAGAGATGTTTACCCTTGTATTTGAGGTGCTGTAAAATGGGGATGATGGTCTCCAGAGGGATACTGTGTGCCAGGAAAAGCTGCCATGTGCTGTACTGCTCAAACGTTTCCCAGTCCAGAGACTGAACTAAAACACACAAATGCACAGAACAAATTTAGCTTCACAAAGCAATGGATGAATGTCTGTCACATTCACACAGATTAAAAAAAAAGATTTTACTCTAAAGCATTTTTTAGCACAGACGTCTGCTTGACGTCTACATTTTATCAGGGTGAAAACTAACTTTTTCATTAAAAGTCAATATTTCTTATAGTTAAATGTGTTCAGTGATTGCCATATTGCAACTACATATATAAAACAAGCTAAAACATATTTGAATTAGTTTATTCCTTTTTATGGATTAACATCAAGCCTTCCTATTGGTTGTTTTAGTAGCATAAAAATATATTCAAATTGGAAATAAATTATATACAGAAAGTGAGCAAAGATTTAATTACACAAGGTTTTTTTTAGTCCATCTTGAATGTGGGGGCATTTTTGTCACTTTTGGAGGCAATTTTGCCTTAATCCCCCATTTCTTTTTAAACTTGGCATATGTTTTTTTTTACCATGGTCAGATGGTAAAAGCTTGCTGTAAACCTACTTAGGATGTTGAGGACTGAGTCTTTACGGAACATCACGAGATTACCCATCATCACGTGACACATCAGCTCCTGAAGCTGTAAGGGCAAAACAACGGTAATAAATTGGTTATAAATGTATTTACGAAAAATAAATTTATGAAAAATTATAAAATGTAATCAGCATTAAAAGGAAGTTCAGCCAAAAATAGGATATGTTTAACCACTCACACTCATGTCACCACCTACTTGCTAGCCTAAATTAAATCTGATCATTACAACAAATAATAAAAAAAAAAATAATAATAATAATTTGTCTTTATGTACTTATTGAAGCAACTGAAGTTCTTGTATAACAGACTGTCTATAAAGGAACAGAATTCTTTCAAAGCTTTTATTAAAGACATCTTCATGTCTTATTTGGCGAATAAGTCTCATGGGTTTGGAATGACATGAAGGGGAGTGCATTTTTGGGTCAACTTTCTATTTAAATCTATTTTTTTGAAACCTGTGCCGAGTCAATGACAGCCACAATCATGTTGAGGAGCTCTCCACTACGCAGGGTCTCATCTGGGAACTGTACAACACAGACACAGAAAAAGTCATACAAGGCTGTGAAAGCCTCTGTTGCAGGCACATGGCGTTGGACTATGAGGTTACCTCTGAATAGATGGAGGGGGTTAGGTAGCACAGGAGCCTAACATCATCCTCCTGACAGGCCTTCATGTCCATCATCAAGCAGGTGTGCAGGTCTCCTAGAGCCGTGGCCTGAGCAAAAGACTCGTACAGGCTCATTTTCCCCGCCGCTGCTTTGCTGCAGAAATGTATATAAAAATTTGTATAAAAATGTCCATTTTCTAAACAGACCCAATAACCTTGTACACAGAAATCCATCATTTAGATATAAGATCCATCAGGACAAGCCACCTTCTTCATTACACTGCATATTCAGGCAGGGCTTTTCTTTTTAGGTTATGTGGCGAACAACGATGCAGACAAGACTAGCGATTCAATAATTTATTGGGTCAGACCTGAAAGACAAACTCATAAATAACTTATTCATCGGAGAGGGAATAATATAAAGCAATAATAAATATGTAAATAACTTAATGAAAGTAATGGAACAGTGACCAAATCAGTCAGCAGGACACTGGGATTTAAAAAAAAATTAAAATTTACGCACGTCAGGTTGGGATGATTTGGGTCAGGCACAGAGTTTAAGACCTGAAAAGACCTATTACATCTACATGAGCGGAATCGACCCTTCACAAAGACCCGTCCCCTGTCCGTCAAGTTACTCTACTCTTGCGCCACAAATAAAGCTCTCACGCAGTGAAAAATACATTGTGGAGCAAAGAGGAAACTGACAACTTGCTGACAGAGAAGACAGGTGGCACATGAAGCGATCATCTCTTCCTCTTTACTAGTTATAGCACGAAATAAACATAAATGAACACCAGAAGGTACTCTATCTTGTTTTACCCGTAGAAAGACTTCAGTACACATAATTTTTCAGTCAAGTTTAAGCCCTCTCTACTCTACTCTCAAGTCTGGTTTGTTTGTCGGCCAAAAAATAGCAGATTCAGCGTTATGATTGTCAGTCAAACTCTCTGCGAAGGTTAACACTCCATTACAGCAGGTGGCAGTAGACTGTATTTGCATTGAAAAAGGGGAACCAGAATAACTAAACCTGCTGATAAACAATGATGAGAGTCTAGAATTTTGCCCTCTTTGCGCTTTTGTCACAACAGCCAATCAGTGTGACACTTTTCCATCCGGTACTTTAACAGTACTGTTATTGGTACTTTTTATTGTGTTTTTAATAGGGATAAATGTATCTATATGTAGGGTCGTGGCTTGATGATGACCATGGGACACTGTGGGTCCCAAGGCCAAACCAGTTGAGAACCACTGCTTTAGATCATTTCTTTCTCTCTCCCATCGTCACTCTATTAAGCGCAAGCTGTGGTGTTGTGGGCGCGCAAGCTCTGTAGACTGCGGAACCTATATTGATAAAATATAAAATATGCTAGGAATTGATTATTTAGCGATAAATAGGAAAGTACCGATAGCAGAACCGTTAATGTCAGAGCTTATAGATATTTATAGATAGCACCGGTACAGATACAGAGGTACAGAGTTTCGGTACCTATCCCTACGATTGGCGATATATTTTGTTGCTCATCACTTGTCACTTGGGTATTATTTGGACTGTTTGACCCTACCTAGCTTTGAGGTAGTAGAGCAGATGATATCCGATTTTTGGCTGTTTCTGGTAGAGCTCGGCGAGCAGGTCCAGCAGAACAGAGAAACCACTGTTGTCTTCCTGCATTTGACACAAGTTCCGGAAGATCAGACACACCGGCTTACACACGGACTCCTCCAAAGACCTGTACACACAGAGAAACCCATCAGCCTCTAAATAAAGGAAAATTAACAATAGCGGCTGGAAAATATGGAGGGGAAACAGGACACAGTGAAGGTTGGAAACAAAAAAACATATCTAGTGCTAACCACAATAGAATGTGCAAACAGACCCGACAGGAAGTCGAGAAAGAGAGAGAGAAACATACTCTTCGGTGATCTCCTCAGGCAACACATCTCCCCTGAAGTGACTCTTAAACAGTTCAGCCAGACAGGAAGCTAGAGTGGACATCTGCTCAGAGTCAAAATCCTCCTGAAAGAGGACAAAAAATTAAAAAAGTGTGTATCATCAACTGTATTTAAAGCTCTGATAGAAATGTTCACCCTGAGCAAAGCTCACCTCTAAAATAAGATCCACAATTTCCTGCATGACTTCACAATGCGTTTCTGCATCACTGAGAGAGAAAGAATCGCACAAATTGAGACTCATGCAATTGAGATCTTAATATAACCGTAATACATGTTATTAATCATGTGTCTCACCTTCCTTTCTGCAGCTGTAGAACCTTTTCTTTAAGTGCTTCGTCCAATTGGTCCACAAAAGGTGTGATGTCAGCAGGCTCATCAATGTAGGTTTCCTTAAGCTGATGGAACCTGAACTCTCGTTTTTTACCTTAATATAAACAATATTCATACCATGATGGTACTGATATGAACTGAAATACAGAAGTGGGTCATGGGCATCATTTTGAGCCAGAGCCACTGGTCTAGATTCTGCAAAGAACATGAGCTCCATCCCAGCTGAAGTTACGCTGTGAAGCCGAGCCATAATTGGTTGATCTGAAGGCCTGAGGTGTATCTGTCATTACTGCAAGCATCTTACCCTTGTTGTTTAATTCTTCCTCATCATCACTGAAGGTAGCATCTGTGTTGTCATAGCAACCATCCTCCTTATCAAGCACATGATTGTCCATCTCCAAAGGAACAGATTCCTCCATTTTTACTACAAAAAGTACCGAAAATAAATAATAAATAACTAGAGCAAAATTTAATTCACTGACTTTTGAGATCAACTTAAGGTTATAATCCTTGCTGAATCTTAATTTTAATATTCCCATTTCAAACTACACTAGTGGATCTCAACTAAGTGTCCCCCCCCAACCCTACATTAAAAAAAGATTTAAAGGAAGCAAACAAACAAACAATAAAAACAGGATATGGAATTAAAAATAAAACATTTCTCAACCTGGACAAGTTATGGAAATTATATTTTTATAATGAATATGAACATTACTAGTAACGTCAAGGTTTAAAATAGGTTACTGCCAAAAAATTGCTGTGAATTTGTTTTAAAATTAATATTAGTTTAATTTGACATTTTCTGAAACTAGATAAGTTTAAAACTGAGCTACTTTGCCTTTAGTACCAAAAGGTGGCCTTTAGGGCCTTCAAATATAGTCCTTGACAAAGAGTCAGAAATGTTGAGAACCATTGTCCTGGATCAATCAACAACCCATTGATATGAATATGATCTATATATAAATAGAGTATGTGTGTGTATATATATACACATATAGGTATACATATACATACATACATATACATATACACATGCATATGCATATATATATATACATATACATATATATATATAGGTATATATACATATATATAGGTACATATGTATGTATGTAGCCTAAATTTGTGTGTGTGTATATAAACACATGTATACGTATGTGTTTGTGTGTGCATAAACGCTTGTGTGTGTGTTTGCTTGTTTGTTTGTGTGTGTCTGTTTGTTCTGTTTACTGGATGCAATTTTAATAATTCCTATAATTATTACAGGTGAAAGAATATAATATCTGAATGTATTTTTCTTGAAAATTGAGTAATTTGCATTTTTATGAAAGTAAATAAAAAGAGTTTGAAGGCTTGGTTCTTTATTTTGATATATAATATGTTAATATACGCGTAGCTGAAACTTTTGTTTTTGACATGACTGGCAATGAATCAGTGGTGTGGAGCTCTGACCTTCAGTGGGCGGCGATGGGGAATTGCAGAACTCTGGGAAGCGGTCTCGCAGCATAGAGCGCAGCTCACGGTCCAGTTTAGGGTTGTCAAACAGAGGTGCTAGGTGTCTGAGAGAGCAAGAGAGTAGGGATCATAATATTGAAAACAGAGACGCTACTTGATTAAGTACTTTTAAAGAAACATTCTAATGAGGGCGTGTGTGTGTGTGTGTAAAACTCACGCCAGAACTCTCTTCTCCATGATGAAGTTGAGGGAGTTGAAGACGCCCTGCCGCACTTGACCCTCAAGAGGAGGGAAAAAGTTTGGGATGATCTGAAGTTGAATAAAATAGCAGGTTAACCCAAGAGTTGAAACCAAGACAATTCACAACACACAGAACGTCTTCAGTAAATTTCTATTATGATTTTTCAATAACCCTGAACAAACATGAACCTAAAAACGGTTGTATTTTTGCAAATTAAATGTTAATACATAAACTCAGTTATACATGCATTATATGTTGATTTGATGTCGTTTTAAAAATTGCATACGATTAAAAAAAATGCTTTTGGTAAATTTAATTGTTATGTCCATTACTCACAATACTGCATATAAAATTAACAAGCTGTTAGACACAGTAAGAACTGAGAAAGTGTTTCTCACCCGACACATAAAGTCCAGTAGCGTGGCTGTTATAGCAGGATGTGGTTTCATGGAGTGATGCATCACCAAAATGGCTGGCTCTGAAAAAACAATAGTTCGAAAGAGAGAGATATCAAAAGAAAATAAAGCAGAGCATCAGTGACTGGGTGAAAGCAAAGTATGTGGTTTGTTCATGTCTGTTTACAAAGTCAAATCTAAATGGCACAATAATGGCTTCCTGCCTCTTACCAATGTTCATGATGCTGTCTTTCTCAGGGTTGAAGAACAGCCAGTCGTAGAACAAGGCCAGTTTGGCATTAGATGCAGCAACATTTGACTGCAGAGAGAGACGGGTTGACTTGAAATCCAAAATGACACATAGCAAAAGTCAAAGATTTTTAGTATTTACTTACCGTGCAGGTAGTCAGGAGCCATCCAATGATCGCCCAGCGTGGTAGAATGTCAGAACTCAGCACTTCATTGGACGGATGAACCACACCGCATATGTAGCGAATGAGGTCACAGCGCAGCGATTGGCTTTCGGCTGTGGACAGATACTGCCGCTGAAACCAGTCCTGATAGCGCTTCTGCTGGCCAAACCGAACCTGCAGCCAGAAAGAACGCAAGGGTTTGCCTTTCAATTTATAAACAAATTATGGTTTCAGTGTCAGACATTGTTTGTGTGCATTTACCCGTGAGGTCATGAATAGCAGCTTGGTCTCCATGTCAGGGGTGAGTCGACAGGCCAGAAACTTGCGTGAGGTCCTTGAGGTGAGGAGCTGCAATATACCTGAAGCAGGAAAGAGCAACAGACCAATACAGATTTTACTATGCATACTATTAAAAGGGGTCATATGATATGATTACAATTTTTCTCTTTCTCTGTGGAGTGTTACAAGCTGTGAGTGCATGAATAAGATCCCTAAATTTGCAAACACTAAAGTCTCAAAACCTTAAAAAAAATATATATTCTTCATAAAAGTTATGACTTGTCCACACCTCTTGTGGCTTGTTGTTTCTTTGATCACAAATGCAAACATTTTTACGAGGTCACGTTTACGAGGTGCAATGCAATGTGACAGTCGTGATAATCAGTGATTATGTCCTCACCGGATGCAACAACAGCCTCATTTGTAATGGCTTTTATTGTTTTTGTATCATAGCGCTTGGACACGGCATCACGTTATGATAAGGGCCATAACATTTCTGTCACATGCTTGAGGTATTCAGCCAATCACAACACACTGGATAGCTGGGCAATCAGAGCATGCCTCGCTTTTCTTAGAGCGATCAGCTTTGTACAAATCGACCTGTTTCAGGAGGAGGGGCTTGGAGGAGAAACAATAATGTACAGTATTTGAAACCTTAAACTGCATAAACATTGCATTACAGCAAACACACAAAATAAGTGTTTTAGCAACATCATATGACCCCTTTAATGTCCAAAACTGATGCATTACTGTGGAAATTCCCTTCTACACACCAGTGAACTGTGGGCTGAGGGTCTGAGGATTGTGCAGCAGGTCTTTCCACAGCAACTCCAACTCAGGAATACGAGCCACATTCTGTAAGAGTCTGACCAGATCCCTCCCCATGATAAAACACTCCATGAACTGTTAAAACACAGACAGTTTTATGCATTAGAATTGTTTGAATAAATACTGTTCTTTTGAACAAAACAACAACAACTTTTTGAATTGCAAGTCAGCATATTATTAGCGTTAATATAGTTTTAAAACAAATACATACAGCTCTTTGGGCATTAAAAAAAAAAATCTTACTGACCCTAAACTTTAAAACAGCAGGGTTTATTATAGATTTAAATAGTTAGTTGATGCCCCAGTGCACAGAAAGTCCATTTACATAAGGTACGTACAGTCAATTTCGATTTCATGGAGTCTGCTGAATAATCGCCGGCAGCCTAATTTAATCACAGCTGGTTCAAGCTCAAGTCACAAGTTAAATCCCAAGTGCTCTCTTGAGAAATGCTGACCCAGATAGAGACATCACAATCCTGCTTTAGTGCCCTTGAGCGAAACACTTCACCTCTACCAGAGCTCCAGGGCAAGCGCCGTTGAAATTAGTTTATGGTGGGTCGCTCTAAATAAAAATTATTTATCCTTCGCTTCATTTCTTGTTTTCTTTTGGTTTTTAGTATGAAGAAAAGCTGTGGTCCAGATTTAAAGTTTTGAATCAAGATGATGCAATAAGAACACTCCATGAGGAACATCCTGACATGCAAAGTTTTAAGCCTGTAAAGCTTAAAATAATATATTAATATATAATATATATAAGCTTAATATATTCATAGTCAAAATTAATGATAAAAAAAATATAAACAAAACTGTATTTAGACAAAAGAAAATCTGCACGCATTTTGCGTCATAAATCATTCTCATACAGTACGACAGTGAGCTCATACTCAAGGAGAAAGAAACAGTTGATAATGTTTATATGGCCAAAAGAAAGAGGACGTTTCTTTGTCTTAGTGCTGTAGTTTTTTTGTTGTGGGGGTCAAAATATATTGATGCAATACAATTATGATTGAGAGATAAACAAATTAACATTGTAAGAATGATCAAGTAAATTTATGTTGCTTCAATATAGAAGTGTTTCTTACATTTACCTACTTCATAAAAATGATTGAAGATTTCACAGCAAAAAGACGTCAAGTTTGAACTATCATGATGCAGTAGATTGTGTACAACAGGTTTTTCATGAGTTTATCAAGTTAATAATTGACCATAGTAATTTGCGTATCCAGTACTCACCCTCTCTCTGAGCAGACCGATGCAGAAGTCAACCTCTCTCTGTCTGAGGGGCAGCAGGTTTGACGTCCCATGGTCCACTATGAGCCTCAGGTACGTGTACACAGACATGGCCACCAACATCCCGCTTTTCAGCACCCACTCTCTGTCCATCACACAAACACATTCACAAAGCTGCCAATAAACTCACGCTGGTCTATTTGCATGGACGTAGTTATCGCCTGCAGTGCAACAGTCACACTGCATGCTGCTTCTCACCTCTGCTCCACTAAGATGTCCAACACGTTCTCTGCCAGCCACAGGTTTTTGTTGGAGATGTCTCCCCCTGCAGATTGACGCAAGTTAGACACATGATATAGCAGGGATACACTGTAAATGTAGCATGCTTTGCATCTGTGTATGAACGCACCAGCTATCTGTTTCATGAGCGTCATGAGAACTCCATCTGCTCCAATGACTCCGCTCTTCACCAGCTCTCTGACCAACCACACCAGCTGCCCACACACACACAACACACAAACTAGATGTCACCGGTGTACAGTTTTCAGTGTTGTTAAACGAAATCAGACTGGAGCCCACCTGTGTACGGCAAACGTCCTGAAGCTTGAGGAACTTCTCCATAAGGATCTGGTTGATTTTGATGAGCACCACATTCATACCGTCCCGATTTACCAACGTAAGGTCTCTGTAGCACTGCAGGACACAATATTATGTTAACGGTGGGATTCTGGGAGAACAGCGCGAGTAGAATAGCTATCTGTGGTATGCATGCATGTCACTGAATAAGATCTCATGTACGAAGCATTAACATACCCTCTGTGCTTGTGGTTGCTCCGTGAGCAGAAGTGCAAAGAGACCCAGACACACCTCCTCATGCTGTTGTGGACCTTTACACACCTGAACACACACATTCCCATTGAACATCATCAAATTGGTTTTGAATTTTGTTTTATCAATCACAAATTTCAAGCTTGTCATGAATGAAATGCTGAAGACGAGACTGGATCAGGAAATTGCAAGCCAGATTCGATCTCATGTACCTCACGAGCACAACAATTCATCATGCTTTAACCAGCAGCCTGAACGCCTTGGCTAAATATCATATTGTTAAGCAGCAAAACTGCATATTTGAATGAATTCTGAAGGATCACTGGGGTAATGATGCTAAAAATTTAGCTTTGATCAGAGGAATAAATTACATTTTAAAATGTATTCAAATAGAAAATAGTTATTTTCAATTTTAATAATATTTTATGTAGTAACTAATCTTGACTGTTAATTTTTAGTATGTGCCACAACCTAACCTATCTGCCATCTGCTTTATTTCCAATACACAAAGCATATTTATTCTTTAATTTGCATTTCTTAAATGTACTAAATAACTTAAAAATGTCCATTTTAAAAATACATTTAAAAACACATCATATGTTTATATCAAGCAATATATTTAAATGACCATATTTAGCATACAAACATCAACAATAACAATCAATCATTATTTATTTATATTTATAGTTTAATGCCACAATAACAGTCAACGCATATCTTGAATTTGTGTGAATATGGTATTGTCTACACAAGCACTCACAAAGAACAATATATAGGTCATTAACAAGTCAATTCTATATTAAAGTCTTCTTTATCATTTTTCTAATTTACATTATTTTTCCAGGCCTGAATAATCAGTACATTAAAATATTGCTCTGTGTCCAAGTTTTTATGATTTGTGATTCCTGATGTGTTATCATAAATGGGTGTAACTGATGAACACTCACATGAGCAGTGAGAGCATCATTGGCTTCCCGCTCTGACAGTCCATTGGTTATAGATGTGGTGATGCTCACACACCTCTCCAGGCGCTGAAACACACACACACACACACACACACACACACACAGGTGAGTACAGGAAAATATGGATACATGTATAAATACCAAGCCAAAAAACAATAACAATAAGTCACTATAATAATAGTAACACTGCAGATCAGACCAGTTCATGCATAGTCTAATCTCAATTAAAGGCATGACTGCATCAATTTTTAATACCTTCCCCAGCAGATGAAGAGTTACTGACACCATCAGCTGTCATTTAGTACATGTATGACATGATAACATCACTGAACGTTCAGGACACAACATGTTTACACCGCTGCCTTAACTCCTTCCTTTATATTTGAATCAACAAATAAGATAATGAAAGACTACAAAAGCCATCCCTGCAACTATTATCCCTGTCCTACAAGTCTGATATTGTTAACTTCTCCATTCTGCTCGTCCTTTTGTTATTGTACTTAGTTTTGCCCATGTTTTTCTTCGCAAATGTGTGCTGTAAAGGACGCGTTGACACGTATGTTGACGGCCGAAGGGAACGAGTCGATCCCTACCTCCTCCAGCTCATCTTTGGCGTCCAGGCTGGTGGACACCAGAAGGCGACCCTGCGCTTTACCCTTAGCCGGCGAGGGCTCCATCTCCTCCCGCCTAGCTGCGCCCACACACACGGGACCTGACGGGGGTTTAGGGCGCTGTTTGAAACCCTTCCCTCACTGTTTCCGTGGGCCTGTGGTGATTATGAACTAGTTAACCCTCTCTCCGCCCAGTCCTAGGCATCTACAGTGTGTTTACGACTCTTAAATCGCCACCTTCGCGCGACCACTCCAGTGTTTCCACAGTGTCCGACTGTAACAATTCAACTTCCGCAGGGCATGGTGGCTTAGCGGAAGTGTTCCGAACGCGGAGTGAAGGCGGGTCGGAGCGACTAATTTATACCAATCGCGTGCTGGGTATTTTGATTGACGTGGCACTTGGCCTATCACGGTGTCGGCACGGTCATCAATACCCGTTAGACAAAAAGAAGCTCGTGCAACTTGACAAGAACGCTTCTTCTGTCTAAACCTGTGGGTAAAAACCCAGACAGATAGTAAACTAAAGAGTGGTGTGAAACTAATGGATAAATGTGTTCTTTTTTCTAAAATGTGGAACCAGCAGACATTGTTACGTATTGGGGCTCTCCTCCGAAAATGATGATTATTATATTAAAATGCGATCTATTCTATATATAACTGCTTAGGCCTACTAAGAAAGCTAAATTCGGGTACTTATATTTTGCAGAAATATATTATATGCTGTAATTTTTGTTTTAGAGTTATTTTATGTATTATTTTATATTGCTAAAAAAAGCAGGCTATATATATTGGCTTTATATACGAGTCTCAGTTTATTTTTAATATGTTAATATATCACAATATTTTATATGTATAAAATAGAATATATATATACATATATTCAATATAAAAGCACATTACAATATACAAGTAAATTTACATCTACATTATATTTTGCATATTTTGTTAATATATATATATAAGAAAATATATTTGAATAGGAATATTCAAACAGTAAAACAATTAATATATTTTTATGAAACTGCAAAAATAGAAAACATAAAGGTTGTTTTTGTTAACATAAATTGCACATGGAAATATACCCAAAATATAAATACTGTCTACCTGCTAAAATATAACTGAAAAGTGCTAATATAGCAGCGCTTACCTTAGATGCATTATTCCTTAAAAAGCCAACTTGGTGAGATAAATACCACATTACTGCACAAGAATTAGTAAAGATATCTCAGTGTTTTAATGTGTTTATTTGACATAATCCCCCTCCCCTCAAACATAAAAACACAATAATCAATTTAAACTTCACTTAAAGACTTTGAAGTAATGTATACCAACATCCCCCGTAGACCCAGCTATTCAAACCACACATATAGGACAGATAACTCAATACAATCATTATTTATTCTCTCCCAACAGAGCTGCTGCTTAAAGACTGTACATCTGACATTCTCAATCAGAATCTCAGGACACAGGACGTCTGCTGTCACATCCACATGCCGAATTGCTACAGTTTGACTGACAGCTGTCACAGCAGAAGATAAGTGATGTGGAAAAACACTGCATTTATTTACATCCGGGCCAGACATT
Organism: Enteromius thamalakanensis; assembly: GCA_032357475.1. Classification (NCBI taxonomy): domain Eukaryota; kingdom Metazoa; phylum Chordata; class Actinopteri; order Cypriniformes; family Cyprinidae; genus Enteromius; species Enteromius thamalakanensis. The sequence continues at coordinate 5,117,636 of JAUCMT010000043.1, read as the reverse complement.
CATGTTTATTTCAAAAATAGAGCAGCATGATTAACAAAGCTTTCAATGCCCCCAGATAACCGTAGAGGTTTTCTCTCAGGATGTACTGAATGCAGTCATCAGCACAGGAAGTGGATCAAAGATTTTGGATTGTACTAAAATGGAGCAGCCATCCCAGAGGATTCTGACCCAGTGAGATTGGACGGCTCAGCAGGTGTCATCGCAGCAGGGAAAGATTCTGTCCACATCCTCATTATCCAGGCTTAGACACAGGGAGGTGAACTGACACCTTGCAAAACACCAGAATCTGTGAGAGCTTTCAGAACGAGGAAGGAAATGTGAACATGCTGGATGGAATTGGGCAGAGCTGAGATTCTGTCGTGTGCAACAGGAAGCTGTTGGTTAGAAGTTTTATGTTAACAGAAAATGCTAAGTATGCATTAATAAAGATATGACAAATTTGCCATGATCTATAAAACGTTGAGATCTGATAAATATATTTTTTTAAAGCATACGATGTTGACAGTGTTCAACTTTGAAACATTCAAAAAGGTATTATGCTTATTGAAAACATAACTGTTCTTGCTTATATTCACATTAATCGAATTTTAAAGAAACAAAAGTTTGTTTACAAAGTTGAATTACTGTAATTGTAAGTTTTAGCTACTGTTCATGTTTTTTTAAATTCTAGAAAAAAAAAAGAAATAAAAAGGCAGAAGCTTTGACTGGAAATACGTACACATTTTAAATGTCTAGACATTTTGCTGTTTGGCATCATTACCAGTGATATTTGATAAAAAATGTATTTTGTTTTTCTATAGTTTGCAAAAAAGATTTTTTTGTCCCAACACAGTCTACACTACTGGTCAAAGGTTTGGGGTTGATAAGATGATAAATCTCTTTATGCTTACCAAGGCCATTTGATCAAAAATACAGTATGCTGCAATTTTGTGAAATATTATTACAATGTACTCTTTTCTATTTGAATAAATTTGTAAATGTAATTTATACATGTGAGGCAAAGCTGAGTTTTCAGCATTACTCCAGTCTTCAGTGTCACATTGATCTTTCAGAAATCATTTTAATATGCTGACCTGCTGATTTCAAGAAACATTTATTATTATCAGTGTTGAAAACCATCATCCTGGTGGTGAATGGGGATCTTTAAGAAAGTTAAAAACAACAGCATTAATTTGAAATAGAAATCGACTGTAACATTAAAAATGTGTTTACTGTCACTTTTGATCAGTTTAATGCATCCTTGCTGAATAACGGTATTAATGTTTTTTTTAATCCAAGCACATGAATGGATCCGAGTGGAATCTTAGAATTCAAAAAAGAAATCTCATTGGATAAACTAAAAACTATTGCAACATCAACACACATGGATTTCTGTAGGGAAATGCTCTTGAGATCTAAGAACAAAATCCATCATTGCACATTTCTATGCTTTCTTAACAATACCTGCCATTTATTATTATTTCTCTTCTGTGCGTAACTTTTATCTATGGTTCAATACTCTCTGCTGACCAGTTTTGGCAGGTAGAAGTGATTTGAACTGACCAGGATCTCAGAGGAGAAATCCAGAACATTTCGCTTGGCTAAAAAAACTAAAGTGAATACAGCACTGTGTCTCTGTGTGACCAATAACATGAACGACAACAAACAGACCCAAAGGACTCCCTGTGACTGCTTAAAAAATCTAGACGAAGACCTATCAATAAAAAATAAAATTCAAAAGTCCTACTTGACCCGTAAACACTCGCTCCGGTCACACCAGCAGAAGTCACCGATCTGATTATGTCATCTTTCATTTATCTAAATGATTCTGCTCAAGTATACTTTTTTCCTTTTTAGTTTTCTTGGCAAAAAAAAAGTCACAGCTAGATTCCCATTAAGCAAGAAAGTGAAGCTTTTGGGAAGTGAAAAATTAACAAGTTTTTGACATTACTTTCTAAGTCAGGTCTTTTTCTGAATTCCCGGTGTCCCACACTGTCCCAGTACTTGTTTAGATGTGTTTGTTTTGTTCTCTCCTCTCTGGTGCGTTGCTTTTTCTCTCTGTCTGTAAGTTTTTAGGCATTATTGGAGCTGATCTCTCCTAGCAGCCAGTATGTCCTCATCCGTCCCTTTCCCTTCATCTCCACATCTCCTCTGAGCTCCAGCTGAAAACAGCTGAATTCCTGCAGGACGGCCTGTGTGGCCTCTGAAAGATGGATCTTTAGGGCTGATGGGGGAGAAATATATTACATAATGAAATAATCACACAGTTTGCATTAAATTAACATGCAATCAACAATCATACAATGGCTAGAAGAAGAAATACAATGTATAATTTTATTTATGATAAATTCGAATTGATGTAAATTATGCTGCACAAACTATTTATTTAGTAACAGGAACCGTTTTAACTTCAGAACTATTAGCATATTGACACATTGTACGACCAACCACACACACACACATACACACACACACACACACACACACACACATATAAATGTATTATAATGCTGTCAAACAATCTTGTTTAAATAATATGTGTGTGTGTGTGTGTACTGTGTATATTTATGTATGTATATATTTTAGAAAAATATGTTTATATATAAAATATATTTAGATATTAATATATGTAATATATGATACTGTATATATATAAATGTCAGGATGGAGTTCCATGCGGCCCCCCTAGAGGGCACTCTATCCCCATCTCACTGCCATCTGGACTAACACTTACACAGACTCAATCTCCCAGAACATACCACTGACTCACACCTGTCTGCCATTTCTAATTACTCTCACAGCTGCAGCCCATCACCACACC
>JAUCMT010000043.1:5089188-5106921 GCA_032357475.1 Enteromius thamalakanensis | reverse complement strand
TCTACGGTGTGGAGTGAGTGCTGCAGGTCACAATACTGTACGTGTAGAAATGGCAAGTGGGAGAGAAAAGGAAGGCTTTCCGGAGTTGGAGGATGCGCCAGTGTCATACAACTCTGGTGTGTGGGAACATTTCATGTTATCTATTAGAGGATGGATACAGTTCTGACAGATATTTAGCAAGGATGCGCGGGCTCGGTCACATCAGCGCGAATGTGTGTCTGCGTTATAACGACGCTTTTTGCCCCGTGTGCGCTGATGCTCATATCTGTTGAGATTTCCGAACGCCTTCCTACAGTTGCTTAATAAAAGCGGGCTTTCCAATCCCAATCTCTATTACCTATGATGACAGCGGAAATAAAACAATAGATAGAACTGCGACTGTATGCAAGTATTGTTTAACATGCATCCAATTCAGTTTATGATTGATTACATGATATAACTTTTTTAATGCTGTATCCTAAATTGTGGATAATTAGGCTATATATCATATCCTGAAGTACATTTCTGGAGTGTTAAAGAACAAGAACCGTACAGAACCAAAAACCGTGACCCTAAAACCGTGATACAAACCGAACCGTGGGTTTTTAAAACCCGTGCCACCCCTAGTGTATACTCACACACACAGGTGCATCTCAGAAAATTAGAATGTTGTATAAATAAATTCAGTGCACACAGACTGAAGTAGTTCAAGTCTAGGCTTAAGATTTACACAATCCATCTAAACAAATTAGAATACTTCATAAGACCAATAATAAAAAAAAAGAATTTAATTACTGCCTCAATTTGGCATGGCATGGAGGTGATCAGTGGCTTTGTGCTTTTGGCAGTGTGGCAAATTAAACACAAAACCTTTTATTTTATTTCTATGTTGTTGTTTTTTTGTTTGTTTGTTTTTTTTTGGGGGGGGGGGCACATTTAAAGCAGTATTACACTGTTTTTATGCTTTAACTTTTGTCTTTGACCCACATACAAAATGAAATGGATTGCCAAGTAACTGCCAATCAGTATAAATATGCGTATTTCCATACTTTAAAGCATGCAAGGCTCTAAAATTAACACTCTTCAAGTGGCAAATGTGAGTAAAAATCAGTGTTGGTGAGTATATGAAACAGTGTTAGTCGCCAGTTGGCTGGTAGCTAATTAATTCTAGCTGTGCCTGAGAACACAGTATGGTTTAGTGAGATTATCAAATCGCAAAGACTGTTGTAATTACATAAATCTGTAATCTGATGTGTGGCCTGTTTTTAAATGAAGTGTTGTGATCTTTTGACAGTTCGCAGTAAATGCTGCTCCACATAAAGTCCATTGCAAGTGCTGTGAGTTTGGCTTGTGTGCAACGTGCATGTCATGTAGAGAGTTCTCTCGGTGTGCGTGTGTGCGGCGAACCTCCCAGCGGGGAAGAAAGCCGAGAACACAGTTGATTCCAATTCGCAAAAATATTTTATTACAAAAGACCAGAGCAAAACAAAGGTTGACAGGGCAGCATCAAATTCACGCACGCAGGTAAACATACAGACTTTAACAAGACCTGAATTCAAACAAAAAGACAACGGTATTTAAAGATATACAAATCAAAGACTAAAGTGAGCGAAGGTGTACAAAACAGGTGAGACAATCGAACTAATTTGGGAAAAACCACACAGACAGCGGGGGAGACAGGACCAGACAGGAACAGAATGTCACAGTGCATTTGAAAAAACAGCATAGCAAAAAAAATGTTTTCAAGTTTGCAATGAGAATGGTTTATAGATCTGTTGTCACCAGAAGAGAAGCATTTCAAAAGAGAAGTTTCCCTGCAGATTTCTTAAAATAATAAATGTTGTATGGCTTAATGTGTGTAAGCTTGCCAAATATATATATATGTATATATACGTATTGTTAGAAATTAATGTTACAACTATTAAATCATTTTTATTTCAGTACATTATAGTGATATTTACTTGCAGTTTTGAGTTATAGTCAGAATTGCAAGCTAAAAACTTGCAACTCAAATTTTTTTCTTGCAGTTGCAAGATGATTATATATCTTAAGAATTGTGAGATACAAAATCGCATGAAGTTTAGTTCTAAAGAGAAATTATGACTTTATATCTCACAATTCTGAATTTATAACTTGCGGTCTATGTCTCATAATAAGTCAAGAATTGCAAAATGTGAAAAAAGTAAGAGTTGTGAAATAAAAAGTCATAAATACCTTTTTTGTTAGTTTTAAGTCCTGCATGCAGCATAAATAAATGAGTGAGATTTTAGCTTTTGAACAGTATTCATTATAGAGTAGATGAACCACAACTGGTCTGCATCAGCTGGGATTGTTAGATACGCAGCCGCTGGACACTTTGCATAATGCTGTGGGAACTGAGGGGATTCAAAGTTGGATTTCAGCTGACTCATGATCATGCGCCATTTTCAGAGCGCATTTACACGGCCCTGCATGGTGCTCCTCTGATCGCCCATATGTCAAGATCTTTATAACATCCAGCACATACTCTGAAAGTACAGCAATTCACATGCAGCTGTTTTGTTTGTTTGTTTCATACATCAAACTAAATTAGCAAATAGCCAACAGAACGATTTAGTCACTACTGTTTTTACTGTTTTCCACCAAAAAATGCAGCCCTGGTGAGCATATACTCAATACAGTAGGCACTTAAGTAGTATAAGCATATAAGTATAAAATCCATATTTTAAATTATATATATAGTATACATATATATATATATATATAAATTTTTTTAGAGGACTACACAAAGCGCACACATATGAAACATGTAATCCATCAAATGGATGTTGGTGTATCTGTGTAAAAGTCTTTGAATGCAGAGCTCTCAGTTATTGAGAATGAATTATTCTGAATTTGTTTATAATTTTGAGGGTTTATTAAGGGTAGCATTCAAAAATGGCTTCTCAAGTTATCCACAGCAAGAGCTGATAGGAAGTGCCATTCTGTTTAAATACCTAATGCCTATTATCTCCAGAGCATTTGAGTGTCCTCTTCCCTTGATCACGGCATTATCCGCAACGAACATCCTCTCCATGAAAACAGCCAGAGATAGGGAAAAACCTCTCAGCAATCCAGACAGCGCAGACAAGCTCATCCACGCCAGGGCTGAAGCTTCACACATTAAGACACCTCGTCTTTGTAAGACGTGCCCTCTTTCTTTACACCCACAACCATTGTGCTCCAAATCCTGTTCTACCCTTGAGTAGATTTCTGAGACGTCGCTGCAGACAATGTAACCCCCTCACAAGCTGTCCTTTTTGTCTCTCTCGCTTTCTCTCTCTCATTCACACACACACAAACTGTAGTAGGGACAAGAGAATTCCCCTCGATGTGAGGGACAAAAACAGAGAAGTATGTAGTCTGAGAGCTAGATGCTGAGAAAGATCTAAGAGACTGAGTGGAACAGATTCACTGAAGTTCATGAATGAAATAAAATGTTTCTCTTTCTTAGTCCAGAGCACTTAATACAGGCTTGCCTTTTTCTTTTAATACCGTCAGCGTTTGTGATGAGCACGCTTGTTGAGATCTCTTCTGAAACTCTTCTTCTCAGGTAAAGCTTTATATCTTTCTTTTCCAAAACTTCTTGGAGAAACAATTAGGTGTAAAATGGGCATGTGGTGGTAGAAAATTTCATAAGGCAATATCTTCTGAAGCATTTATTTGGGTACACAGTATTTTCGTGCAACAGGGTTACATTATAAAAGGGGTTGAAAAGATGACATTATAAGAAGATAAGTTTTCCTCTTCCTCTTTTCTAAAAAAACAAGAACTTTGAACATACAGTATAAAAAAACAGTATGCAATAAAAATGTATGAACGAAACAAATGCTTGAGATGAGTAAAAGTGCACAAGAACACAATGATAAAGAACGATAATAATTTTCAACCAATGTCTAGACATCTTTTTCTGGTCTAAGTTGAAAACGCCACTATTTTTCCATATTCCAGTCTGTTCCTCCCTCAGAACCACAAACCGACCTGCGCTGAGATGGCCGGTTACGATCGGCTCCTCAGAAAGAACCTGAATGGTGACGCGTGCCGCTATCTTAAATACCTGTATGCACTGGAAGTTGCTGGCGTGCCCTCACCGACCAATCCTAATTGGCTTATTCTCAAGATCAGAGCAGATTGGTCTCCCACACTGTAAAAAATGGCTGTGATTTTAACAGTAAAAAACTGGGAAAATGCTACGGTAAATGGTATGGTAAATTCCTGTAAAATTTACAGGGAAAAGCTTAAACTGACATTCCCAGAATTCCCTGCACTAAATTAAAAATTTTGTTTGAGTTTGATGTTTTTCTTTGAAATAACTCTGTTTCTTCTTATTTTTTTCTTATCAGTTATGTTTATTAGGGTTGTGTGTCACATGTAATGTTGTTTGCAATCAGTTTAATGAGTCTCACTGAGCACCGTCTATATATGTTCATATTTAAAAGCTGCTTGTGATGGGCTTTAGTTTATCATGTGACTTTCTCATCATCACCTGCATTTGGTGCTTTTATTTCAAAGCTACAAAACTGATTTCAGTACTTTAATAGCTTGTCATATTAACATTGTATTAGTTAATGAAATTACGGTATTTAACTGTAAATTTAACTTAAAACCGTTAAACCTAAAATGTTGTTGGTCCCATTTTATATTGTGTCTGTAATACCTGTGTACTTACATAGTAACTAGATGTGTAACCAGAGTGCAAGTACACATTGCTACATAGTATCTACAGCTGTAATATTTCTGTAACTAAACACGTAACAACCCTCAGAATGGTGTGTGTAAGTACAAATGTTTAACAGGACATTGGTAACAACACTTTTTTCCCTTCATTAAGTAGTCGTGAAACCGGAATTACTTAGCTAGATTTTGTAACGCAGTATGTATAAGAGTAACTGGATCAGGGGGTGTAGTTGGGTAGGTTTAGGGATCTGTGGGTGGAGCTGGTGCACCTCTGTAATACCAGAGTATATACATGGTAACTCCGCAGGAACTGCCCACTTAATATAAAGTGTAACATTCTGGACCCCAACCACAATTGATATGTAAAGCCTAATTTACTGCCCGCTGCTGTGTAACATCAGAGTAATTACATGCTAAATCCATAGCAATCGTCTATTTAATACAAAGTGTAACACTTTATTTACCAAAAAGTGCTGTTAGTCCTGTTACACATTTGTACTTTCATTACCAAAAAGTGTTGTTATATGTGTGTAGTTACAGTAATATAACAGCTGTAGATACTGTGTGTACTTACACTGTGGTTACATACTACATACTGTACACATCTAGTTATTATAGAAGTACACAGGTATGAAGGACACTTAATATAAAGTGGGACCCAATTTTCTGTATCAGTCAAGGTTTTGAATGACCAACTTTTTAAATACTTTCATTCAGGTTCTAAATACTAAATTAATATACATTACTTACAAACTGAAGGACTTCATAATATAAAAAATTCAGCTGGAACATTTTAAACAGAGCCATAGAGAATATTTTACACTGAAAACCAAGTAACTACCACTCCTAAAAGATGATAAACAAATAATTAATCAAAGTATGAAGGTTTACGTCGCATTGAATTTATGCGCTTTCCACTGAGAATCAAACCCTTGATGTTGACGTTGCTGGAATATAAGTGAGTCAGTTATTCTCACGTCAGCCCCACATCAGTAGATGCTGCATCTATAAAATCAAAGGCATACATTTTATTTGACACACAAAAACTGTGGAAGATCAAGTTCAGAACTTCCCTTTTTTGTGAAAAATAACTAGCATACTTTTAAAAAGAGGATTAATTATGAAAGTAATGGAAAAAAAAGGTGAACTCAATGTCATGTTTTCAGACACGCAGTTAATTAAATGAAAATGTATTTTTGTTTAAATTGCTGTTACATGCAACTAGTGGAACTTAAGAGTTTTATTTCATGTGATCTGCTGAATGAATTTGCTGATTGTTTCTGTTGCTGATTGTTTCTGTTGAAACATATGTGTCACAGATATAAAATATCTTTAATTAAATATCTGTCATTACACATTTGTAATAATGTCTCAACTTAGCACATTCATACCTTTAAATGTAATATTCAATAACACACCATGAAATCATATCTAGCACTTTTTATGCGCTATAATGTTGCAAGTTTTTTTTTTTTTTTTTTACGTTCTGTAATAAACTATGAGTGCAAATTCCATACTATTTAGTGCAATTCTGTTTGGAAAAAAAATGTGATCTCATGCATTTTGGTTTTAATAAAACCAAAACTTTAATATATATTTGCTAGATTATAATGTGGAGGATAAAATCCAGATCTAGACCCTTTAAAACTCTATTTAAACTGTCAAGTTGTGTCCAGTAACGACACACACCATAACCAAAAGCATTTTGGCATCAGTGACCCCAAGATCAAGACTCCAGCACAGGTGATGAGACTTCGCTCTGAGCTAATAACTTTTAGCTTCTCTGATATGTATAGCTGATACGGCGAATAAATGATGGCGAGATAAACAAAATCAAATAATTAGAAAAAGTCGCAACACTCCTTTAAATGCCTTTTAATCTTTAAAATCAGGTGTAAAATTAGATATTCATAGCGGAAAGCAAAAGGTGACCGTTCCCACACACCTCAGCCTTAGACACGCATTCACAAAGCGTCTTTCCACACAGTTCACAAATCAACACAAAAGAACATGACAAGTGAATCACTATAAAGCCGAAGTGACCTTGGCTTCCCTGGTAGCATAGTGTGAGCAGTAAAAGCCTGTAGTGTGCTATTGTGCGCCCTTGGGCTTCCATTAGTGAATGACATGACACATCTGTGAGATACGAGGGCATGCAGGAGATGATGGAGGCCAGCTGACAGGTCTCAACATAGCAGCCTCGCATTTGCGGTGGACTCACCTGTACAAATGCCTGTGCCTCACATTCGCATGGGAATAAATCACAGCTTTGTCTCATTACCTCATTCATGCTGTAGGGAACTGCACCCAGTGGTGACTCTCGTATATCCAGCTCTCTCACAGCGTTACACTGTGTCTACACAGACAGCCAAGGGGCGGATCTCTGATTTCATGGCTACATACATGTTGATGAATGTTCTGCATGTTGAAAATACTAAATGTCAACACACTTTTGCTTCCGAATGTACTGTCAGCAGTGTGTTCATTGTTATTTCACCAGTGCTCCTGCATTAGCTGTGTTGAAGGCAGGGAAGTTCTTTGGGAATTTTTCAGGCAGTTATGTTCAGTGCAAGTAAACTTTGTTTTCTTCCTTGGAGTAAATAATTCTTCTGCTTTGGACAAAAGTGTCTGCTTGATTAAATATAAAAATGTATCCCCTGGTGTTAGGTTAGGTCTATGAAACAGGCCTAAATGGTTCAGTGATCAGATCATTTCAGAGCGACATTAGTGGCTCAAATTCAGTCTTGCAACGCTAGGAGAATATTTGTTTTGGGGAAAGAAATCAAAAATAAGATAATTTACTCAACCCTGACTTACGTCTTCCGCCAAAAAGTGAAGCTGAGCCACATTTTTACTACGTCTGTGGTGGGTCAGATGGCTCTCTTATTTAATCAAGAATATCTTTCTTTGTGTTATGAAGGTAAGTAAAGGTCTTAAGGGTTTGGAATGAGGATGAGTAACTAATGATCTAGTGAACTAACCCTTTAAAGGTGTCATCCTGTGCTACATGCACTTTTTCAAGCTGTTTGGACTGAAATGTGTGTTGGGAGTGTGTGTACACAGCCACCCTACAATAATAAAAATCCACCAGAAGTTTTCTTTTAATGTAATAAAAATAAGTTGCCCCTTCTGAAATCAAGTAATTCTCAAATGCATGTCGGTGTGGCATCACACAGACAGAAGCCACTCCCAAAAGGGGGGCAGGGTCAGTGTGAAGATTTAAAGGGGAAGTACACAGAACAGAGTGATTTCTAAGGAGCTATTTTTGACAGCGTTTTTTTACACTATCTTTAAGAAATTTTAAAACAAACTATATTACAAACTTTCCATTAAGACCCTAAAGAATCATATTAGCTTGCGGAAAATTGGCTTTGTATGACCCCTTACGCTTACGCTTACATGTATCTATTTTTATTAATGTATTTGTTTGTTTATTTAATCAGGCAGTAAAAAGTTTGGCAAGGGAAGTCAAAATTGGAATCCTTATTACTGATACCTGCTTGGTGAAACAAAAAGTGTTGCATAAACACTATGAATACATCAGCTGTGGTGTGTGTTCACCTGTAAGCTTCCTCGTGGGCAGTACTCAGTAAGGATGCAGATGTTGGGTGGGTCGATACAAGCACCGATAAAGCGTGTCAAGTGTTCATTCTGTACATCACGCATCTATTTTAGAAAAAAGAACAGAAGGAAAAATAGAAGGGAGAACAGCATGATGAGGAGAGGACAAAGAGAGAGAGAGCTGTTTAGTCCCTCTTTTCCATCAGTCCTTGGCTATTAATATCTCCCAGGACATCATATAAACTTAATTAAGGCACCTGGCAAAAAGCACAAAACGGCATGGATGCACACTTACATGTTTGAGTTCAAACAGCACTTTCCTCGTGAGCTCAATGCGTTTCTTGTTGACATACTTAATGGCTGTTATGTTTCCCTGGAAAAGAGGCATCAACGCACATTAGTTTCACCCTGATTGCTATCGTGGACTTGGCAAAGAGCTAGAGGGCTTTGGGGACGGGTAAAAAAAATGCCCCATTATTTAAGAAAAGAAAAAGAGCAACATAATACGTTAATTAAGCACCATCCTAATTAATGGGGGAAATGATGACATGTGGACATGAATAGTTCTCGTCCTCAGGGGTTCTGCTTAATTGGGGAGGAACTGAAGCTCATCCGTTGAAAAACGAGCCCATTAGCCAGAGCATGCTGATGGCATTTTAGGAGATCCAAAGATGAACCCTTCCATTATTTGACCCGTCTGTTGCTAGGCAGGATTTGTTATTTATTTATGTTCAAAATGACACACAGCCTGCCACAGAATAATACAAACCACAGCAATCGAATAAAAATGTAAAACAGAACTGGAAGTGAGCGGGGCAATTTTCATTTTTGGGTGTACTACTCCTTTAAGGAAGCAAATAAAAACAGTTATTAGCCAACAAAATTTGTAAGCCACCCATCCGCCCCTTGTAACCAAACCTAATACCTTGTAATAGCCAGTTTTGGCATAGATCTGGAAGTTTCCATCCATAGTCAGCAGTGAGCCGTAGTTAGAGCCTCTCTGTGTGTGGAAAGATGAATAAGACATGAGCAGCTTTAGCAACTATAGGAAACTATTGGAAATGACAGGGTGTGCAAGTGTGTGTGCATGTGTTTCTTCTCACCAATGAGATTGTGAGTTTGCTGCAGGCTCTGCGCAGCACCTTCTCCATGTTACTCATCTGAATGTCTTCCCAATGCACACGCCACAGCTGAGCGGTCAACTCGTTCTCCAGCTTCAGCTTCCTGACATCGCCGAGTTACGAACAGAGAAAATGACAGGGAGAGAAGGAAAGAAGAGGAAAAATAAGCAGAGGAGAGGGACAATGAGAGGTGGGCCGCAACTGGGAAAAACATCAGATGAAAATGGTGTAATTTATGAAAAGGAGAACAACATTGATTTAGCATAAATGCTAAATAATACAAATCAATATGTGCACTGTCAGCACCGGGACACAGTGTATTGAAGTCAGGTTACAGTAAGATGCTCAATAATCGGTAAAACAGCTTTTGAGTGGCACATGTACAGATAAAATGTCCTTCGGAGGAAAAGAACTAAAAATAAGTTTAATATTAGCATTTGCATAATATTATCAAATAATAACGAATGCAGATATATTTAAAGAAATAATACAGAGCACAAGAAATTGTACAAATTGTACAGACAACGTATTGTCTGTAAAAGTTGGGTTTCCATTTAAAAAAATAAATTCATCAATCAACATTTGCAACTTACCATGGTATATTATCTTATTATTTAATAATATACTAATTTTCACTCAGATTTCCCACAAGCCCTCATTTAGTAATTGGAGAATATTAGAAATAAAGAAACTTCTCCATTGACTCTACTTAATACTAATACTAATTGTCCCTTTAAAAATATATTTTTATTGATTTGTCTTAAACTAATGGTGTTTGAGTTTCAATTTGTCAGAATGTTACAATAAATCTTTTTTTTTAACAATTCATTTTAAATTTTAAAATTGGTGGTATAATCCAAACCCTTATGCACAGGAAAGACACTTCTGTCAAGACAATTCACAGACACTTTAATTATAGGAAACGTGTACATTGCAGTAGGATGTTTGGCGATTTGAAAATGAGCAACAGCATCTGCCAGAGCGATTCTACAATTATCCACTGGAAAGTTTGGTATTCATTAGAAAGAGGCAGATGAAATCACAGAAACAGAAGATCATCAATGCACAAGATATACGCAGGGCTCTCTAATCCTGCCACATCACACAGGAAAAAATACAACGTTGGCTCATTGGAAATACGTGCCTCTTCATACATTTGTGCATAACTGAAAAAACTTACCTATACAAACATATCGCTGCAGTTTCCAGTTTAAATGAACATTAGAGGGAGTAAAACCCTCAGAAATTATATTACTTTTCACACAAAAGTATGATTTACAGGTAATTTATTTATTAAAAAGTCAAATTTATAATTATTAGTTTCATTTATATACAATTAGTTGCAGAATGTTACAGTATGTCATAAATTTAAAAGATTTTTAACATGCTGCACAGTTTGAAAACTGATACTTTTGAATGTTGTCGTCACATATACAGCTTCATATATATGAGTTTTCGAGTCCAGGTGCTTTACTCAGTAGGTCACATGATACGGTGTTGCATTCAGGTGGTGAGAAACACTGTGTTCTGAATCCTGTGTAAAACGGTTGGACAAAACAGCTCAAATCAGTGTTAGGTAGCTAAAATAGCATGGGTGCATGAGTGAAGTATGCTTTTAAATTACTTTTGCACTAGTTAACACTATCGGGTAGGTTAAGGTTTGGGTTAGGTGTAGGGGGTATTTACAATATGATAGAGCATTAACCTTTCACGTCATTTATTGGATATTTGAATTCTGAACGGCCCAAAAACGTACCTCGAGAAGGATTATAAAAACGCAGCAATACGTACCTGTACCAACGTAATACAAACATGTAACGGTTGCGTATTAAACGTGTATTAGCGCCACTCTCTGGGCATTTCACTTTGTAACTGTGACGAAAGGTGTAGTAAGGTACATAATTACAGGGTTGCAGAAATGTATGTAGAGGCACATATTTCCAATCAGCCTGGGTTGAAAAAGTAACTATATTACAAGATCACGATTATGACAAGATTACATATTATTTTCAGAATAAAAGCATATCATACAACTGAGATTGTGTACAAATATCCCTTAGCCACAAACTGCCATGAGACTGTGTTTAATCTTAATGTGAATGAGAACTATTTGCAAGGATGAAATGATCTACTTGATTACTATATCATGTGTGTTTCTGGATTATGCTTCATGACGACAAAAACACTTTGTCAGTTACTACCATATGTCCTCTTGATATCCTGTGGCAATGAATATCATTCCTTTTCAGTTGGTTCATATCAAGAAAAATTGGTACGATTTTGCCACGACTTGGATATTCAGGTATAAATTGCTCATAACACACTTATAACTTCAGTCATTTGTGGAGTTTTGTTTTCTGATACGTAACCCTCGCTTGTTTAGTGGCATTGCTGAGCTCTTCACCAAATAAGAAAACGAGATAAATAAGAAAAATCATTCTAAAATGAATTTTAATATTTAGCTATTTTAGGTGGAAGCTGAATGGGGCTTTCTGTCTGTCATAATATATTAAAATGTGTAGTTTTTGTAGAATTTATATGACTGCAACACATGCAAGTCATCACTCTCCCTCGACTTAAAGCATAAGGGTAGCAATGAAAACTGAAAGTGTAGTACTAAATGTAGAAATGTGTGTGTAACACTATAAAATTGTGTTTTTTTTTTTTATGAAATAAAATGCTCAACTAATAATCTCATGCATGTATTATAAAACAATTAGTGCAATTAAACAAAAACTAAAATACATATTATAGGATCTACATCACATTTGGAGAAAAGCTGAAAATGTGATTTTCTTTAAATAAAGCACAACCATCTTTGGCTGCAAATCTTGGCATGAACTTAATAGAAATCATATTCATTTCATTGTCACTGGATACACGTCACGTATGGTATAAAGTGATGAAGTCATGGAGACGTAGACTGAGTTGCTATATCTTTCTCTGTCGTTGTCTGGCAGTAAGTTCCCTAATTAAACATCAGGAACAGATAGAGAAGGAGAAAGACAGAAAGAAAGACAGACAGAGATATAATATCAGACCCAGATCGCCCAAAATTTGCACACCTGACATGTAGTGTTACATCAAGTCTAAACTGCAGGCTAGTGACGTGACACAACGAGAACGCTCATGTTATATCCAATAACGCTTGATTAAAGGGTTCTAGTTTTGTCATGTCTCATCGCTCGCTCTCAGTATAGACATTGTGTTTGTCTGTCTGGGTTTCAACTGACCTGTATATGAAGACTGTGACTGTTACAATGATGATAAAAATGAAGCACACCACTATGGAGATCATCTGGTGCATGGTGACCGTCTCTGAGGAACAAAACCAAGAACACAATCTCTACACATCTGAATTTCATTCTAGTTCATCAGTAAGACCAGCTGAAATTATTTCATACGTATTATTTTATTTTGACCTCATCTCTTTCTTTCTCCGTCACAGATGTCAGTATTTGAAATTTACTTTAAAAAGAACTTCATGAAACTGACAAAAAACCCCGAATGCACGATGAGAGCAATGTAAGCCAATTATTCATTTAGACAAAAGACTGCATTTTCCAGATTGGTCTATGTAGTATGTTTTCATGTTTTCATCATGCATGGTCTTACATTTATAAAGAACATGATATTAGTATTTTTAACACAATATTTCTAATGCAAAATACTGTTCAAAAGATTGGGGTCAGTACGCTTTTTGTCAAGTTGATTAAGCGAAAGTAAAGCCAGTTATAATGTAACAATTTATATAGTTGTATATTGTTGTAAGGCTGATTTCTGAATTTTGTATGTAATCCTGAAAGAATATCATGTGGCACTCACATAGTACTGATGATGAAAATACAGCTTTACATCACAGGAATAAATTACATTTTAAAATATATTTAAATTTGCAGTAATATTTCACAATATCACTGTAAAAAAAAAAAAAACCTTACCAACCCCAAATGTTTGTAGACCAGTGTATATTTTAATTGAATTATTTTTCAGTGCTGAACTAACTACTAAGATAAAATTTAAAATTTATTAAGAAATATTGTAAGTATTGAAATACGATCATTGAGCTCTTTGAGGAACATTTTCAGGTGACGAGTGTTTCACACGCTCTCACAATAATGATCAACTGCTGTGTGCTATTTTTTGGATCTGTTATTAACCTAAATTTAATTAGGTAGCACTACATAACTACATTAAAACAACATGAAGCATGCCTTCATTTAATTATCAGGTTAATTATTAACTCTAATTGTTTTATCCTGCTTACACATACACATTTTTGCACCTCATCACAACAATCTTCATTTCAGAAAGTACAAAAACATAACTCAACTATAATGACAATGTTAGCACGTGTCTTTTAATAGGGCCTATTATTACATGAGTTATATAGGGCTGCACTCACTTGCCAGGCATGCTGGGTTGTCGTTTTTGAAGCCACACAGTGGGATATCTGGAGGCGGACTTCCCTTCAGCCAGTACACCTTCTTTCCTGGCTCTGGAATCATTTGCTTCAGACTGCCATTATACACGGACACAATCTGGGACATACATTTCAGCAGCGGTGAGGTGGCATTATCCAGTAATGTATTTTAAATGTGAAGAGGTAAATGTTCAGATGAAGGCCTCAGTACCTGATAAACTCCAGTTTCTGTGTCGGTCATGTCCCATAAAGCAAAGTCAATCTCCCGATCGCCATTCTCATCCAGCTGAACGAGTCCGGTAACCCCTATCAAGATTAGCAAACAAACATTACATCAGAGGTTCATATAAAAGCTTCTGTGTCCAACACAGTCTCACGACCAATTCATACGTATTTGTACGAGGTGGCCTCACTCATACGATTTTGTACAATTTGTCCTAACTTCAGTGCCAGGTAGTTTTATGTGTGTACAAAATCATACGTATGTATGAATGTTGTAATTATACGAATCAGTCACCTCGTAAAATGTGTACCAATTGCCATGAGACTGGGCTGGTGTGTCAGGCTGTGCAATGCATTTTGAGCCGCTGAATATAAACAATACTGATTACGTTCTGGAAAGGCCGCACATGCATCGTGGAACTTTCTAAAATGGCAAAGGTAGTAACGCAGGGAAAAGAAATGTTAAATAAATGAAGTTATTTTTGTTTCCTGTCTGTCAGTCACTACGAGTTATGTCGTGATGACAGACTGGGGTTCATACTTGGGAGCCCTGATTCGCTCTGATAGAGAGAAAACGCCAATCAGAATTGACTAGTGGAATTTGCAAGCTGAGCCACTTCCTGCTGAGCGTGTATAAATAGGGCAGCAGGTGCATCCACTCATCAGATTTTGCTTCGGAGCTGAGAGCTGTCTGTATGCAGTATTCTTCTAGTTCTGCGCTGAGAAGAAGAGAGAAGGAAGCGGGAGCTGTTTGGTGTGGTGAGACAACACGATCAGTGGAGTCCCTGTGCAACCAGCGATTCCCCTGCGTTTCACAAAAGAGCAGTTTCTGACATGGTTGGCAGTCGTCTTTTTAAAGATGCCGTTAAAGATGAAAAGACCTGTCATTTCATTCGGCGAGCCTTTAGAGGATCGAATGTCGATCATAGGTTCTCATCTGGCGAGGATGAGGGCTCGGAGTCACGACATAACTTGTAGTGACTGACAGACAAGGAACGACTCGGTTATGTACTGTAACCCTCGTTCCCTATACCTGCTCAGCGGGGAGTGGCTCAGCATGTAAATTCCACTGGCCAATTCTGATTGGCGTTTTCTCTCTATCAGGGCAAATCAGGGCTCCCAAGTATGAACCCCAGTCTGTCGTCACGACATAATGTCTCTGTTTCCTCCATCAGGGAACGAGGGTTACAGTACGTAACCAAGACGTTTTCTTTGCACACAAAAAGTATTCTCGTTGCTTTTATCGAAAATATCTAATCAAATGTGTTCTGAAGACGAACAAAAGGCGTACAAAATCTTACTGGTATGGAACAATGTTAAAACATGGTTTTATAGACATATACTTCTATACATAAAACTTCTATGTTTTTAGAAATATAATTTTTTTTTACAAAAGCCCATCGATCTACTTCAGAAGACATGTGTTAAACCACCAGAGGTGTATAGGTTAGTTTCATGATGGATATATACAATTTATGGAGCTTCAAAAAATGGCCACTATCTACCTGCTTTACCAAGCTTGGAAGATCAATGATAAATTTATAAAAACTCTGACTCTGTTCGTCTGAAAGAAGAAAGTCATATTCACCTAGGATGGCTTGGGGGTAGGTAAATTATGGTGTAAATTTTATTTTTGGGTGACCTATTGCTTTAAGTGTGTTAAAAAAACAGGGCTAGTTTTAATAAACAATGTCCAAATTAAAGAACACAGACACACAATTCCACAACCCATTTGCTGCGCAAATTAGAGTAGTTGGAAATAAGAAGAGTTGATGTTAATAAGGTGTGGGTAATCAACTTATGACACTTGCTTTTTTGAAAACCAGTAATTTGACGACTTTAATACTCTCCTCCCATACATTTTGCATCTGAAAGCAAATAAGGTCAGGCACATAAACAACTGTATCTATGCCTTTTCACAGTTCTATTTTAAACAAGAGGATGGCGCAAGCTTGTAGTAAATATGAGCCATAATTATTAAAGTATACTTCACATACACTTAAGAGGTCTTTCATTTCATTATTTTAAAGGCTATTATTGTATTTTGTATTGCATGTAATTTTTCAATGCAATTTTAAGCATACAATCAATACAGTTAAGCACACATTTTCACAAGTGTTATAGCACTTGAGCATTTGGGTCTAATTTGCACTGGCACATCATTAATCATTCATCATGTAGCAGTTTAAATATCATGGATGGATGAACACAAGGCTAAGGCAGTAAGCAGAAGATGCACAGCACCTGGTCTTGGCCAAACCTCACGGGGGAAACAAGGCTAAAAGATAATCACACCTCATTTATCCAGTAGATTTTCCCATCATTGATGCAGTAAGCACTGAGCAAGCACACTACGCTTTTTGCCAGCAATGTGAACCGGCACTCAGCAATAATGCTCACAACCTGACTGCACTTTTCTGATGCCTGGCACCGAGCCTAGAACACCTGAGTTCTGCTAACCCATGCAGAGACATTCAATAGGCTGATTTAACAAGCCATGGCCAGTTTCTCATGGCTTATATTCCACAGTACAAGAAAAAACAACTAACTAACAAATGGCTTAAAACTTTTAATGATTAGTGTTCTTACTTTTTAAACTTGTTTAAGAGCATTAGATTATAAAAGCTTATTTCTGCCACATAATAAAAATATGCTTAAAAAAAAAATGTAACCCACAATTTAAACTTCTTTCCTTATTTACTCTTGAAAATAAAGGTTCTTCCATAAAGAAGCTTTTTAGACATTTAAAGAACCTTTCTGTTTCACAATGTTATGTTCAGCTGGATGTGTCAGCCCAGCTCTCTGGCTGGCACTCCAGCATCCGGTTATATATGTGTGTTTTCCCCTGTTATTATGCCTGGACCCACTCTCACGAACTAGTTTTGTTGTCATCCTGGACTCTCATTCATGTTTCTGTGTTGTCACTTATGTTCATTCATGCCTCCGCCTTGCTCATCTGTTACTATAGCTATTAATTGTCTAGCCCAACCTATTGACCCAGTTTCCCCTGTATTTAACCCGGAAGTCTTTGTCTAGTTCCCACGGTCCATAGCACTGTTAACCCGTCGTTTTCCCACTCTGTGTTCTATTGTTCCTTTGTTCCTGTGTTTCCCTGGATTGTATTTACCTGTGTACCGACCCACGCCTGGATTTCGACTATTCTTGTGTTTTGCCTCTACCACTCCTGTCTGCCGGTAATGACCTTAAGCCTGTCTGTTTTACTCAGTGTCTGCTAATAAACAGCCTGCACATGAACCCGCACGTCTCCTCGCCTTTATCGCGTTATGCTTACTGAAAAAGCAGCATATCTGTCAGTCTCGGGACAAAGCAAGCACTGGCGCAATCATTAATCACATTTATCATTAACCATATTTATCATTAATCATATTTAAGGAAGACGGTGAGTCCTGACCGCAATTCTGTCATTGTGTTTCCATTTATTCACATGTATTTGCACAGACACATTTTATGCCGAGGGGATTTATATGTGAAATAAATATTTCTTTGAAACTCGTTTAAGCTGCACAGAAACGTGACATATTGATATATACTTACATAGTAGCAGAGGACTTTTATTTAGCATGTAGCCTCCAGCTCTCCTTCGTATAATGTGGTGGATGGGGAAAACGAGAACAAGACCAAATGAACCCGATTTAACTGATTTAGTGAGATGGAGGGGTTACTCTTGAAGCAGGACCAACAGAATGCCATCAGCAGACTTCAACAAAAACA
>JAUCMT010000043.1:5048622-5066705 GCA_032357475.1 Enteromius thamalakanensis | reverse complement strand
AATAACAAGTGAAGATAGCACACTAGTCTAGGTGGTACCACTTATCTTAGCAGTAATAAGGCCCACAGTAAAAATAAACACCAATGTATGCCATAATAATATAAACTGGGTTAAAAGTAATAAATGAATAAAACTTATGAATTTAAACATTATATTTCACTATTTATGGCTTGATCATTTCAATAAATCTCCCACTGATTCACTGCACGATGTTATACAAACCTGTGTCAACATTACTTACTATTGTTTTACATTTGAATGCATTATTTGTATATACATAAAAAGGTCCCGCATTGGGCATATGTCTAAATATAGACAAACAGGCAGTTAACTGATTAGGGTGTGTGATCAAATATGAACATTTCATTTCACAAAACCTAGTCAAGTCTAGTTGAGATCTTGTGAAATGTGCATTTGTATCCTGCATGATCGTGTCTTCTCTGTTTTACCGCTGGTCCGTGTGAACTGAACGCAGACAGGAGGAGATATTTTAGCTGATGTAGGCGTGATCAACAAACTATAAACTTGTGATTTTAAATTATACTGCGCTTTATGCATTTGCCTGCCGTCATATTCATTTTATTCACTGTGAGCTGTATGTAATGACTCAGTAATGACAAGTGTTAACTTGGATTTGTTAAAAAAAAAACGACAGAAGCTATAAGTGAGGGCAGAAGAATGTTAGAGTAAATTATGCTATTTTTGTTTTCTTCGCGCAACAAAATATTCTCCTAGCATCACTGCTTTTATTCACCCTTCCAGAGATGGATTTGAGGTTATTGCGGTGCAGAAGGCATTGGACAATCTGTAACAGTAACTGAAGCGCAGCATGTGTCAGGCATATGAAGCAGTGCAGACAGGGAGTCATGAGCTTCATGCTTCTAAATGCCAAAGAGATGTGAGATCGCCACAGCAATTACCCACAGACCCGCTCCTAATGATGAGCTTGATGAGAATGAGAGGTGAGGTGTTAATTACAGCAGTACATAAAAAAAAAAAATGTTCGGAATAGAATATTACTGCACTGGATAATGTGCATCCCATGTCTGTCTCTTCCTATGCAGTCTATACAAACAGACTGAAAGTCTGATAGACAGAAAGACAGGACAGAATAATTGATTTGGTATATTCATGTGACATTCATGTGATTATGTACAATTGTCTATGGTTTCCTACATTTTCAGTTGCTAATATCATGTCATGAAAAGAATATAGATCAACCAATTATAAATCAGCCAGACAGATACGCAGAATAAAAGACATCAGAGTGATATACGACAGACAGACAGAGCGATTGATAAAACAACAGATAGATAGATAGATAGATAGATAGATAGATAGATAGATAGATAGATAGATAGATAGATAGATAGATAGATAGATAGTTCCATCTATCTATACTTCCTATCACCTGTTGAAGTCTTTGAAATCCTCTGCAATCTAGCAGTAATTTTATAAATAATAGATCATGAAGAAACCCCGGTGACAGAAGACAAAGTGCTGTATCTGTTGCTATGGCACTTGGAAAAATACTGTGATTCTGGAGGGAACCAGACTGATTTATGTCCAAACTCATAGATGTCATAAAACCTAATCACATGCCACAACAATAGCAGAAAGCACTTGTGTCTCTCAGGTGTGCAGCATCAGCGCTGCAGTGAGAGATTCACAGCAGGTGGGGCTTAAAATAACAGTGACAGATGTGAGAGCGCTCGTTACTTCGGATGAAAAGGTTACCAAACAGGACCACACACAGCTCTTCATTTATGATGCACTGGGAAGCACCCATAAGTCATTATCCTCTATAACTGGCCCAATAACAGTCTGTTATTCTCCACACATATGGAAGTGAAGGAAGAATGGAACAGAAGCACGTACATGAGAGTCCCACTCATGCACTCTGAGTATAGCTGAAGAGTGCAGTCTTTTCTATAAACCTATAAGGTTTTTAACAGTGGACATCTTGTTCTAATTCATGGATACAGTGACTTTTTCCAAGTTTTAATACACTTATTTCTTGGAAAAGAATTCAATCATGTACTGTGCCACTACGTAGCGCCTGTCTCCTTCACCTTTCTTTCTTTCTTTCCTTTTATATTGAACTGATTTGTTTCTTTCCCAACAACATGAATCACTCACCACATGATAAGGTCATGGATTGAAAAATTTAAGGTATAGTTCATGTGAAAATTTAAATTTGCTGAGATTATACAAACCCTCTGGTCATCCAAGATATAGATGAGTTTGTTTCTTCATAAGAAAAGATTTGGAGATATTCAGAATTACATTACTTGCTCACCAATTTATCCTCTGCAGTGAATGGGTCAGCGTCAGCAAAACGTGGTGGAGGCTGCCCAAACTGAATTCTGTAACCTCTTTCTACAATGTGCAGGACCCAATGAGATACATTCGGCAGTAGTTTCCACGCTGCCAGAAAATCTACTAAGGGAGGCAGCATATCGAGACTGGCCTCTGGTGGAGAGGGGGGAACCAACAGATTGTAATGACACGGTCCACCCGCGGGTGGCACCGTGGCTGGTTCCCCGCGAGCGCTTGATGATACATCTGTCAGTACCTCTAAGATGTAGGGCCGAGACTGACATTGGCGCTTACTGGAGACACCCACGCCCTGTAGCTATGGCAGAGTTAGTGGAGTAGTCTCCTAAGGGCACTGGAGGCAAACAGGCACCGTATACTGTGGTATAACCTGCTGCCTCCTCTGGGGGGCTGCCATCTGAAGCCCTGAGACATGACCCTCAGGGCTTCTTACAAGAGGTTCTCTTAGTCTGAAGCACTACCCTCAGATCTTGTTTCGGCTACGAGGACTCCCCAGCACAACGCCGCTAACCACTCCTTTTCTTTTTGGGAGGAGCTTGATCAGCGACGCTCTGCTTTTGTGCCTCCCTGTACAAGAAGCGTGCACTCGGATGGGGCTGCTCCCGCCCAGCAGCCCCACGAGTTGGAGAACGGCGAGGGTGGAACTGTTGAAACGCCACTTGTTTGCGTGCCTCTTGGTGTCTGTCGACAACTGTATTAACAGCGTCGCCAAACAGACCCTGAGGCACCAGCGGGGCGTCCATCAGGCAAGCCCTATGCTTCTCTTTGACTTAGAAAAGGGTTAGCCTGCGAGGGGGAAGTAACCGCAGCGCTGGCTTCACTACACTCACAGGCAGAGCCGGACCCCGCTGCGATCCCCACGAGCGCTTTCTCTGCTGCACCTCAGCGCGAGCAAGTCCAGCACAGCGAGGAACGCTAGCGAAGGCTCCCTGCGCAAAGAGAGCCTTCCGGGACCGAAGCACACGCACTGGAAACTGCTCGCAGTGCAGGCAATCAGTTCTCTCGAAAGTGAAAATAAATTGTTTACACGGGTAAGCACATGCTCGATAATGTGACTCGCCCTCGACCCTTTCACTCTTTTTTATTTTGTTTGTTTTAAACAGAGAACGGGAGACACTATCTTTTTTTTTCACACACACAGACTTTGCAAAATGACAAAAAGCTTAATGCTGGCCACATTCCAGCTTTATACTTCCTGGCCGATGACGTCACCCGCCTATGACGTCTCTCCATTTTATTGGTCTGATTGCACACACGATTCAGAGCCGTCACACTGAAGGCGTTCCACCATAGCGTCTCGTTTACGTGGCTTGAGTTCCTGAAGAGGAACTATTTGCATCATTTGTCAACAAGACATGAAAACATCATCAAAATTGTCTTCCTTTCATTCCGTTTTCTCATGTTAACCATGGTCTGATGTACAACCATAATGTAGGTAATAGAATGCTTGCCAAACATTTTTTGTGTGGATTTTCATGGAATGGCTTGTTAGTGACAAACATTATCTTTATTTCTAACACAATGTCATCTTGCGATTATGTGATCATAATCACCGGGTGACAAATTAATTAAGAGAAATCTCCAATCCTCATTCCACTAATCAACAGGCAATCAGAATCTCAGCCCAGTCAAATGCATTCATGGCTGGAAGCTATTCTGATGTAATTTCCCTAATGGCGATGCCCTGGTGAAAATCCAGTTTAATTGTTGACTCAGACTCAGTCAGTATTGAAAATGAAATGGATCACTACCTATTCTACAGTGTACTCTCTAAAAACAGTACCAATGATAAATATTTCAAATAGGCACATACAAAATTATTTGTAATCCAACAGGGTTGCAAATTTATTTAATTTTTTGCCAAATCTGACTTACACATATTTGCTGAAATATTACTGTTTTTACTATATTGTTGATCTAATTAATGTAGCCTTGGTATATAATCAAAAGAGACTAATGAACATTTTAAAAATCTTACTGAAATATATACTGTATGCTACTAAAAAGCAATTTAGCAGTGTTGGCGATCATGTAATCTCCCTTTCCATAAAATGATCTAATAGGATCTCTTTGTACCTTTAAACGATATTGGCACAGCAGACCTCCCGTATCTGCTGGGAACTATTTGATATAGTTCTGTTTTTCCTTCATAGTCATATTTAATGCAACAAGACAGGTCTGGGAATAGTTTACGACATGACTGACAGAAAAATTACCTCTCATTGTTTTGCACGGAGTTCTTCTTTTTTTTCATTTCACGCTGTCGCTGCTCTCTCATCAGATTGAGTCACTTCACATAAACAGGGTTTTTTTTGGCAATCAAACTCAATATACTTCAGATGGCCAGCCAAAGGTAAAATTATTGAATCAGGTCTGTAAATCTGACAGATCTGCCATGTATATGGCCCCTGTGAAATATCGCATCAAAAAAACCTTACAGAGAACAAAAAACTTAGACAAAGATATAAACGCAATATTTCACATCAAGCACTCTCCTCCCCCACAATAATTATGTTCCCAGGCCATAAACAAGTCTTTATATGCCGACTTTGCTAATCAAATCTTGTATTTTTAAGTCAGTGTTGAAAGATGAATGTTTGGGGGAGTATTGTCAGGGTCGTTTTAAAAGGCTCCTATTATGGAGGGGCTTTGCCAGTCTGTGCTCCAACATACCCAAAATACCCACCCATGAGAATAGACAATACACATGCTTTGCTAAGCACTGACTTCATCTAACATTCATAAAATGCTAGACCTGGTGTAAATTCCCTCTGAAACACATTCAAAACGGATATAAATCCAATCGCTCACACTACTTCAGGAGGTGGTCTGGGCCGCATTCCAGATGAATCTGGATAAGTGTAAATGCATCTGGTACTTGAAACCACATATGCAAATTTTACTCCTACCAAATTGTTACAAAATTAAATGTGTGAGAATGTGTTATGGGCTATATAATATAATATGTGAGCATCTCTTCAGCAACCTTTCATGCAAAAAGTTAGACACAGACAGTCAACAAACAATCATATTCACAAAAAGTACAAAAAAGACAAACATATCTGATACATACTGTATCTTTTCAGTGCTCATGCCAAATGCTCATCCTAAAATGATCTGATAACTGATTAAATGCAGTGCTTGTCTTTTGATTTAGTTGATGTGAACTTGCGATGACACATTTACGTGGCCAAGTGTAACAAATCAGATAGATATAAGATCAACGAAATTGCCTGAATTGACCAGGTGTAAATAGGCCCAATGAGACGACCCCCATAAAAGGAATGGGTTTATTAACACTTTTTCCCTACTCATCTTTTCTGACTGTTTTTCACCAGTTTTGCATTTGGCTAGGGTTGGTTTCATGAGGCGATATCTGGACCCTACAGAGGTTGCACACGCAGTCCACCTCCTCCAGGATGGCCCATTGCCAGAAGGTTTGCTGTGTCTCCCAGCACAGTTTCAAAAGCATGAGGATATTCAAGGAGACAGGCAAATACAGGCCTTGGGGAGATACAGGTTGTTGAGAGATACAGGTTCCTGGAGACCCACAGCTCTGCACATTTTGCATGTTTCCCTAATTTACACACCTGATTCAGTTCACCATCTCTTTAGGAAAAAGCTCCATGGACTCAAACGAGTGTGTCAGAAAAAGGAGAAATTTGAAGTGGGTCCTGAGGAACAGGATTGAAAAGACCATGCAGGTCCTTAACCCATCAGCAGGACCTGCTACTTTCTGCAAGGAGCAACAGGATGAGCTTTGCCAGAGTTCTACAAAATGACCTCCAGCAGACCACTGGTGTGAACGTCTCTGGCCAAACAATCAGAAAAAAACTTCATGAGGGTGGCCTGTGGGCCCGATGTTCTCTAGTGGGCCCTGTGCTCACTGCCTTTCACTGTGGAGCTTGATTGACATTTGCCACTGAACACCAGAATTGGCAGGTCGATCACAAACACCCCATACTTTTCACAGATGAGAGCAGGTTCACCCTAAACACATGCAACAAATGTGAAAGAGTCTGGAGAAGCTGTGGAGAACATTATGCTGCCTGTAATATCGTTCAATGACCGGTTTGGTGGTGGTCAGTGATGGTCTATCCAAGGAAGGATGCACAGACCTCTACAGGCCCGAGTGCCATTAGGTTTTAGCATGAAATCCTGGGCCCATTGCCTGACCCTACTTTGGTGCAGTGGGTCCTGGGTTCCTCCTGGTGCATGACAATGCCCAGAAAGTATGCAGGCAGTTCCTGGAGGATAAAGGAATTGATACCATTGAATAGCTCCCAAACTCGCCTGACATATGGCGCTTTTCCACTGTGTGGTACGACTCGGCTTGGCACGGCTCGTTACGGCACGGCACGGCTCAGTTCTGCCTTGCACAATTCGGAGTAAATAAAAATGCTAAATCAGCCCAAACCAATGCCTCTCATCCTCCACCAGCTAAGATGCCAGTTTTCATACACTTAATAAAGTCCTGTGATAGATCCTGACTAAAGAGAATGCTTTGTGACAAGCGTGTCCAGGCATGTAGGAGATATATTTAACCGGCTGTTAGGAACGTGAGCATGTAGCCAAGGAGTGTCTGTATTACTGTAAGCATATTGCTATTGCCTTTGTCACCCTCCTCTGCTGGCTCGCTCTTCCTCACTGACTTTAAGGTGGTTGATGCTCTAATGCTCTCGGAATGTCATTCATTACTGCTTGTGATGAATAGCTGTCCAGTGTCAGACAGTCAGAATTAATGATCCACAAAGACATTTACCAGAAAAGCCTCAAGCTTTCAGGGAAAACAGAAACTTTGAGTTAATTAAACCTGGTGGGCGGCTAAGCAATGTTTGACTAACATACTACATACGTTATTAGTATGGCCTTGAAACCATCTTTGCAACAATTTTGTAATTAAGCTTACATTCATACAGAAAGATGAATAAAGACTTCATCCATACATTTTCCATGAAATACATCACCAGACTAAATAGTTTCACAGAAAATCATTTTAACTGTTTATACTCTATAAAATGTAAACAGCTTCTTTAACAGGGATGCACACTGTATGTTTGCTACATTAGTTATTTTTATTTTTTATGTTTGTTAATTTATAGGATTTATACATGTAGATTAACATTTTCTGATACCTCTAACACTCTCTTATTAAAGTTAATTAAAAACACTAATAATTTAATAACAAAGTTAAATATAATCTTTAATAAATCAAAATAAGTATCTATTTTTTATATTGTGCACGTCTGTACTTTATTAACCCCTAAAATATGCAGATTTATAATGTAGAAAATCTGTTGTTACGGAAGTTTTTTGGTAATCAGAACATTCCAGACAAGCAATAGGCAATGTGCCATTGACCCAGGACTGTGCTCAGATGGCAGGAGGGGTGAGCGGCTCTGAATTACACCTTCAATCAGATCTGACTGGAACTCTAGATAATCGGTTTGCACAGAAGCCACCTCTCCTTTCTATGAGCCTCCCATGGATCTTTGGGCTTTTGGCACAGACTGGAAATGACAAAAGCTGCTTTTATGCACCAGTCACCTTGTGTTTACAAACCCGTTTGTTGGAAAAGGGTTACAAACTCTACTTGTTTCAACAATCGGGCACAATAAACATCTGCTCTTGCTGGGTCCGTGGAAGCAACAGATGGACTCTTTTATGGGAAATGACTAAAAGTGAAGCCGTTTGCCCAATGATTCCCCAAACAGCAGTCAGGGACATTCTTTTAGACGTTATGGATTACAAAGATTATAGGCTGATGTCTGTTTGGATACACCTACTCATCTTTAGTCATGAGTACTGGTACTTCATTACCAAGTATACTTATGTGAGTCATGAAATGAGAAAACAAATTGTCCTTGATCTTTTGCCAATTAAGAGGTCTTTATATCAAAACATCTTGCTAGTTTCATAGCATTCAACATCCTGGTTATATACATATATATTAGCGACTAATCGCAATTAATCGCATCTAAAACAAAAGTTTTTCTTTACATAATATATGCGTTTATGCTGTGTTTATTTATTATGTTTATATAAAAACACACACGTAAAGTATATATTTTGAAAGTATTTAAATGTAAATGCATTTATATATTTGTTTTCTTATATTTGATATTTTCTCTTAATATATTTAAAATATAAACATAACATATTTTAATATTTTTATATATACATGCATGTGTTTGTACAAATATATTAATTTAAAGAAAAACTTTTATTTTGGATGTGATTAATCACGATTAATCATTTGACAGCACCAATATATATACATACAGTATACAGTATATATATATATACTGTACATATGAAGAGTTCATTTTCAGAAACTTTTTTATTTTTTGGCGCATTCCAAGCAATATCAATCAAACTGCAGTTGGGTTGTTTTTGATAAAGTAATAACAGCCAAATTAAAAATAATTAACATATATTTATATTTTATTATTTCATAGCAAATACAGATAATGCCACATTTCATGTTTTTCAAATATGTGAAGAATAATTCACGGCAATCAGCTTTTAAGTTAAACTTAAGTTAAGTTTAACTAAGTTTATTTGCAAAGAAACTATTCATATATAAATAAATGACTGTAAAACTGGACTTGGCAACATTGACCTTAGCCAAATACAAGCTATTTTGGCCTACATTAAATGTTCATACTTATAAAACAGATTCTCAAAAAGAAGCCTTGGCATAGTTAACCCACGTCAGAAAAGAAAAGCTGCACACTGATTGTTTTGTGTTTTATGAACAAGCCAATGTGCAACATGCAGAGGCATGAACCAAATCGAGAAGCAAGGCCCAACAGCAAGATTTTCCATGAAGAATATTTAAAGGACTGACAATTGCGCTAACCATCCATATTCAAGCAGGTCTGAAAGCCAAAAAATGCTGCCTCTGCAAACAAGACACATCTGAATCCTATAATTGTGTCACACAGTGTCTACTGAGATATCTCCATCTTATTGATTTTTGAAGGCAGCACAGGTATCTGCAGTATGATATCTCACTATCCTGTATGTTCAACTTTGCGACAGTTGAGCTAAACATTAAAGATGTTTGAAAATTGTGGTCTGTATTAAGTTTGTGTGTAAAAGTACATTTTTTACTTTTTCAAATTTTGACGTCCTTTCTAGTGAAAAAAGTTTTGTAGTAATTAAATATCTGCTTAATTTTTACCAAAGCTATCTTGATTATTTTGCTAAAACTAATATCTGAAGATAAACAATTATGACGAAAATATGTCACGTCTTCGTTAATAAGACAAGACGGGAGTAGAATGTTATTTGAGGACTACTGGAATATACAGTATTCTGTAGACTAAATGAACTTGTCTTGTCTTTCAAAATATGCATTTTTATTAAAAAAAAAGTTCATTAAGGCGTGTATTGTGTAAAGTATCTCACATTAAATACAGTCGGTTATGGTCTAAGTGAACATATATATATATATATGAATATGTTAAATTAATGTTTATTTCTCATATCTGAAAAAACTTTTTTATTTGTATCTACCAAAAAATAAGGGTTTCCAAATTCATTCCTTTATTCAAATTTCTCATAAGCTTAATTGACTGGGTATAAAGAGAGACGAATTCATGACAATTTTAATTTAAAGACTACATATACAATGCTTCCATAAACGTAACTGCAGTTTGACTAAAAGTAAAGACTAAAAGTTGCAATGACTTTCTGTCGACTAAAACTATGAAATACTCAAATGACTAAAACGTGATTATTAATAAGACTATTAAGCATTTTAGTTGTTGTATTTTTAAGATAAAGTATTTTCAAGATAAAAAACTAAATCTAAATCAAAAATGCTTTCCAAAAGTGACACTACTCAGGAGGTACTATCATGCACACACGCCTGAAACTTTCGGATGCCTCACCTGTAAGTCTGTCTTTAAAAAAACAAACAAGAAATATTTAGAAATATATATACAGGATGAGAAGATGATGACAACTCCCTTTAATCTATACCCAACATGTATTATCAGATACAAAAGCAGCATGTGTAATGCAAGAACATGTGTCTGAGAAACTCCAACAAGCGTCAACACCTCAATGTGCGAAGCTCGGATTGTCCCGCTGAAAGTCTCTATCCAACCCAAGCCATCATCAGCAGCTGCGTCGAAATGACTGACATGAGCTCAGCGCTCCAGCTGGCAACGAAAGCCACACAAATCTTTATGAATTACAGTGCAGAGGGTGAGATTTGGAAATGTCAGTTTACACTTATCATGCTGCAGCTGGTTTGGTCTGAATGTTTTTCCCCTTAAAGTGGAAAAAAGGGTTTTGGCAGCTCCATGTCACTTTTAATACAGCTGCAGTCATGCATGACTTGTTAGAAAAGTCCTTGTGAGTCATTGGGAAGATCTTGGCGATAAAAGCAAGGCTGTTTTTTTTGTGTTGAGATAACGCTGCAGCTGTCCTGTTACCTTCTCGATAGTGAACGGAGTGTATATCGAGGCATATAGAAGTGTGTTTGTTGTGTGTGGATAGGTGGCACCTGTCTGTGAGAGCACGCGTGTCCGTTTGTTTGGTCCGCGTGTGGGCGTATGGTCGTGTGCTTCTTTTTCCGACAGCTCTGGTCCATGTTAAATGAAAACATACGATTCAGGTGACAGGTGACAGGCCTCGTCACGCCCACTTGCCTTTGTGCATTTGGACAGATGCTCCTTGTCGCTATGGAAACAACCTGGTTCCTGTTCAGTGGCATTCGATCATGGCGGCCAAGGAGATTGTGAAAGTGTCAGCCCGGCTGAATTGCCATGTGGAGCACAGCTTATCTCTGAGGTAATTCCTAAACAGAAACTCCAGACACAGACGTGAACGAAACAGTGTCTGGAATCAGGAAGCATTACTAGTGTTTACTAAAGCAAGCTCACAAACTCTAGCTACTTCTAAATATGTTTCTTCTTTTCTTTTATTAATTGCTTTTTTTAATATGCTACTTATTTGTCTGAAATGTTTTTATATTCTTATGTTTCCTAAATATGTTAGATGTTTAATGTTTAAAGGGTGTTATGTAACAATAATAATAAATATTAATATTATTATTGTTGTTAAAATAATGGTTGGTAATAATAATAATTGCTTTCTAATTCTAATTAATTTCTGCTTTTCACCTAATGAAATAAAAAACATCCAGTGTGTAATGATCAGCTGAATGTGCCAGCAAGACTTTGTATGGCACTCCAGCCCTCCATAAACTGTGTGTGTGTTTATGTCTGTTTTCATTCCTGGACTCCATTCCCCATAATGCACCTCTCCTCACAGCTGTGGCTAGTTTGGTTCAATCATTCAATCATTGCCACCTGTGTATATATACCAGTCTGTTTGTCTGTCTGTCACGGATCATTGTTTCATGTTTACCGTCAACTCAGCCTTGTTCATGTTCTCTTGTTTTGGATTTATCGTTGTCGACCTCTGCTTCCCCTGGACCTACGTTTTCATAATGCCCTTCGGACTCCATTTAATGGTTCATTTTACCAACGTTTATCATTTAGGAGACTGTCTTTGCCTACGCTGTTTATGTCTGCCGGTGTTTGATCTTGTCTGTACGACTCTAAGCCCGAATAAACCCTTTATCTGCATATGAACCCGCACGCTTCACGTCCCTTTTCGTAACACAGTGAACTGAAGGTCTCATGATCATGTTGTTGTTAGTAGTAGTATTGTGATTTCTTATAATGATAATTACATGCATAATTGTGTTTTTTCTGATTATATGACTTGTTTTGACAAAATAAATATTATTATATACAATTATTTTTATTATTATATTCATTTTATCACTTTATTATAATTATAATTATTATAGCTTTCTAAATAATTGTAATAATTATGCTAATATAATTATAACTTAATTTCATCTAATGATTAAACTCATGAGATTAAATTAGATTTGAACAACATGTTTTACTGCTATTGTTATAATTATAAATTTTTTATAAACTTAATTTTCATCTGACAATAATACACTAAAAATAATAATAATTATGTATTATTGTTACTATTAACTGTTATTATTGTCTCATCACTGTGAAAATGTTTTAAAATGCAAAAATTGTTTTAAAATATTGCTATTTAAGTAAACATTGCAGCTTATTACTGTGTTATAAAACTAAATACATACAGGTATGAGTAATACTACTTCTAATAATAATAATGCAGAGAAAAGTAATTGCATGACCAAAACATGATTAAGAAAGGTTTTTGTTATTTTATATTTCTTGCTTTATCCAGGAATAATCCACCTGACAATGCCTCAGAAAGTCCTACATAGCAACCACTTAGCAATGCATTGACATTCGAACATCTTAGCAAGTAACTCTTTTTCTGTGACTAAAAACAGCCACACTGCCATGTGGAAACAAGCATTTGTGTCACCCTCCCCATACCATCATGTGTAACAATGTAAGAAAAAACTGAGGGCAGCATTAATGCATAATTACAATGACTGGGCTGATCTGTTTCCACCATCATAGGTGATAAGACCATAGCTTCCCTCAGGATACTATATTGCTGGCATATTGCTCTTTTTCATTTTCTCTCTTTCTACACAAATCGCAGCTTGGATTTTGTAAACAGCGCTCTAGGGGTAAACACTGACATGAATGGCACAAATTCAGGATGTAATCCAGCTCTTGGACAAAAGCATGCCGTTTGAATTAGCTCAACGCCTACATCGCAGCCAGAGCCTCGACGCTCACAATGAGGCTTAGCAGAACAGCACTCCTGTACTCCTCTAACATATTACTCCTAGACCTTAAAAAAAAAACACAAAAACTGTCAAAAACAAGGCTTCATCCCAAATGACACTATAGTGTCATGAAAAGAGCTTGTCCTCCAACAAAAGACAAGCCTAAGTTGTTTGTGCAAGCATCTTATTATGACCTATATGTACATTTTAAAGTTAAGCTCCCTCTAGCAGGTGTAATAATAATGAGTTATGTTCTGTCTGTCATCATGAAATGACTTATGACTGTCATTACTAATGAAACTGCATGTTTATTTGAATGCAACGTGTGGACTTTTTACACTGATCTCACTGTAATTTGTCTATATTTTATTAAGTGTAATTTATACGAATGATCACACCTTACCCACTCCTAAACAAACCCCTTAATGCTGAAAAACTAAGCCTGAGTAAGAATTTATTATTTTGATGAAGCTAACACACTAAATATCCCATCCCATTCCTGGTTCCACCTTTTTTTTCCAAGTTTTTCAAGTTTTTTTTGCAGTGTCTCTTCTCCCAAGTCCTCTTCTGAAGATAACCAGTTCCTTGGCCTCCATTGCTTTTCTTCTCTTCTTCTCTGTCTGGTTCCTCCTTCCCTACACCTTAGACTCAGTCCCACTGGCTCCACTTCCATCGGCTCAAGTCTCCACCATCGCTCCTTCTTCCCTTGACTTCAGCATGGGCCTTCAACCTGGCTGTATTCCGGGTCTCCATCAGGCTTGTCCAAAAAAAGACCTAGTAAATTATTTCCAGAAACTTCTTAAATTTTACTTTTATTTTTAACTTTTTTGTTGTTTGTTCTTAACGCAATTAACACAATCCACATCCAGAAATGCAGCAAGGAGATTGGTAAAATAATCCATGTGACATTTACGAAGCTACGAGCATACTTTTTGTATGCAAAGCGAAACAAATAACTACTATGTAATAAATAGCACCACCACTCTTTCCCCACCATTGACTAGATATCTCATCAACTGAGTAACAATGCTTCCCCGCCAAAGATGAGTTTTTACGGCAATCCCTGTTCTATGTGTATCACGGTAAGGAAGGCCCTAGCGCATGTCCTGAATAAGCAACGGGACTTCTCCAATCTACCAGCTCCGAAGAAATGACGATCGTCATAAATTGAAGGATCAGAACCAATATAGATGTAGATGTAGATCGTGTTTGGACAATTTTGAATCTGATAATGACGATGTAGGCTAGTCAGTGACTGAGATGCCTTTACAGACACAAAAAACATCTCTAGTTATGTTGTGGATAGATATGAATATAAATATGTATGTTTGTGTACATATGTATGTATGTAGCCTAAATGTATGTGTGTGTAAACATATGTATACATCTGTGTGCATAAATGTGTGTTTGTGTGTCTGTTCTGTTTACTGAACGCAATTTCATTTATTCATATAACTATTTACAGGTGGAAGAATATGATATCTGAATCTATTTTGCTTGGAAATGCAGTACCTTGATAAAAAGCACTGCTTTGATTGCATTTTTATCCGTTTTTGTAGTCAAAAATGTTGATGAAAAATGTTCTGATGAAACCTATCTGCATTGAAGTGGTGATAAACATGAACACATAAAGATAACCCTTAAAGTGTATATCTGATTTCAGATAAAATTACTATAGAAAAGTCAAATAATCGTAACACCATTATTCATTTCAGTGGATGAAGACAAAGCAGCAAGACATTTGCAAGTATCCTTCTCAAATGCACAACCCCCCACCACCATGCCAGCTAAGCCTGCAAATTGATTGATTGCATGCTCAAAAAGAGAAATGGCAGGATGACAAGGTCAATAAAAGTAACAGGAGTCATACACGCCAAAATAAAACCATAAACCACAGCCAAGAAGAACAAAAGTCACAAGGGATTCTGTTCATGTGGAAATACCAACGGGCTGATTCTATTATTTAAACCAGTGACTGATTGTCAATCTTTGCTAAATCTTGGGCACAGTGAGTATATATTTTTAGAATTCCGCTAACATCTGCAATTGCACATGTGAGTGAGGTCACAGTAATGTTCACAGGTATTAGTCCAAAAGAAATACTTTAATCAGAATATCGTACAGCCTAATGTATGTTCCCATATACTGAACATATATTTTCATGACACACTGTTTTTGTGTGTGTGTGACTCTGAGATCAAGAAATGGAGAGCCTTATTAAACGATGCCATGCTATGGGGAACATCTAACAAGCCTCTTCTCTAATGTCTGAACCCGTTTAATCGCCTCCACAGTAGCTGAAGATTTAGAGCCATTCTGAGCACCCCAGCTAAAGACCGTTCACACTCACAGTTCTTTCACCACTCTGCTATCGCTCTGGAGAGACAGCAATTACTCACACAGATAGGGAGTCAATATTCAGACACACTGCAGTTATTTCTTGGGTACATGCTGCAAGATAGGAAAAGTATTTGCTGGATCTAATGGCACTCGGAGTGAGACATCCAGTCTGGAGTAATGTAAACGCAGCTATGGACTTGTGTGAGTTTAGATCTCACAATTCAGATTTTTTTTTTTTTTAGTTCATAATACACAAATTTTATACTATATCAAACTAAACAATTTTTAAGAATTTTTAAAATTTAAAGCCACAGCGCATTAAAATACAGAATTATGTTAGGTTGAAGTTGCAAGACATAAATTCACAATTGAGGGGGAAAAGGCAAAACAAACGAAATCCAAAAATTTGGATATTTATAATCATCTGCAACAAATAAAGATATTATTGAGATAATATCACAGCTTCAATATAGAGCCAGACTGGTCTCATTAATAATTCATACAAAAGATATGATGCACACATGTTTGAAACTTAATTCTTATGCACAAAATAATCTAAATAAATAAAAAAACAATCTTGATTAATCACATCCAAAATATGTGACCCTGGACCACAAAACCAGTCATAAGGTAAAAGTTTACAAAACTGAGATGTATACATTATATTAAAGCTCAATAAATAAGCTTTCTAATGACACATGGTTTGTGAGGATAGGACAATATTTGGCAAAGATACATCTCTTTAAAAATCTGTAATCGAACGGTGCAAAAAAATCTAAATACTGAGCAAATCCCCTTTAAAGTTGTCCAAATGAATATCTTATCAATGCATTTTATTAATCAAAAATGACATTTTGATATGTTTACAGTAGGGATTTTACCAAAAATCTTCATGGAACATGATCTTTACTTAATTTCCTAATGATCTTTGGCATAAAAAGAAAAATCAATCATTTTGACCCATGCAATGTATTTCAGCCCAGTCGCACGTTTTTTTTTTCGTGGTACTGACACGATTCTTACTCGAATTTCGTGAATCCAGCACGAAAAGATGCATCCAATCCAATCGTAGTTTTATGTTCGTGCTGGAGCTACGAAAATAATGAAATATTCGTGTCCCTGACACGAAAAAATTGATTTCGTGCCAATTTCGTGATATTGTCACGACCAGCCGTGCGACTGGGTTGTGTATTTTTTGATTTTGCTACAAATAAACCCAATCGACTTACGTAAGACTGGTTTTGTGGTCCACGGTCACATATGTTCTGTGTATATTTAGTATGTATAGCCTATATAAATACACATACATACAGTTTATCTTTTGAAAATATTGACGTGTTAACATGTCTATATTTATATTGATATAATTTATATCATGAATATATATTAACAAAAATAAATTTTCACAAAAACATACATGCATGTGTGTGTATATACATAATAAATATACGGAGTACACATACATATATTATGTAAAGGAAAACTTTTAATTAATCACGATGAATTGTTTGACAGCACAAAAAAAGCAAATGTTAACATTGTTTTGTTGTGCTTATGTTAGCATTGCCACTAAGTTCACTCTGAAATCCAGTTCATGAAAACTTAAATATACTTTGAATCTAAGCACAGTACATTTTAAATCAAAGTTTATTACAGAATCGGCTACATACTGTATATGCAACATATCTTCTGCATGAATATCAATGAGACCAATCTGCCTCTGTATTAGCTATTTATTTTTTTATGGCAGAAATAGGCTTCCATAAATTCCCCATATCGTGACTCCTACTGTATATAAAAGAAATACATACTTTCTTTAAACATAACACATGACACACAACACTGGCTGGTGGTTTTCTTTAAGATGTTGTAAAGTGCATCTCTATTCAGCCTTTTTGTCCTTGGCTGTGACCATTATCTACAAGTTCAAGTGTATGTTTGTTGTGTATATGCACCTTTTGAATGATATAAATTGTGCCACAGATCCTACAGATGCATTGTGTGTCCTGCCTTTAGACCGCTGTACACATCAATTATCCATAATGCTTTGTCCTGCATGTGCTTGTTAAAAAATAATTAACAATAGCGAAATATTCTTATGGATCAATTCAAAATCATGACGCATCAGTGATTCAATTTAGTTCCATTAACTACAAAAAAAAAACATCAGAAGAGCGAGGAGACAAATACTCATCTATTCTCTCAGCTCTTTAACTCCCTACATCTCTCAATCTCCACCTGTCTGCCAGATCTTTTTATTCTGTCCCTGTAGAGGAGACGACCTTGACTCTTATGTCTGCTGGCGTGTGAAGCCAACAGCGAGCCAGTAATTTTCTCAAAATTATTCCTTTTGTACTCTTTCCCCTCGCGACATTTCAGTATATCTCTGTCTCTCCCTTTGTGTCTCTATCCAGTTTTCATATTCTCAGGATTTCATTAGCCGTACAAACTTTTATGAAATGCTCTGTTGTATTTGTCAGAGCCTGGGAATAGGGGCACGGGGACAAGGTAGTGTGCTCTTGCATCTCTCGAGTTAATTGTTTCCAGAGCTGTGCGTGCGTGAACTCATTTCTCAGCCTCAGGCACTGATGAGCTCGAAGGGGCTTCTGCTTCCTGTTCCTTTTCAGGAACTCACACTGCGTCCTGAAACGCTTTGGGAACGCCTCGGCGTGACCACGCTCTGAATCTGCTG
>JAUCMT010000043.1:5010864-5023130 GCA_032357475.1 Enteromius thamalakanensis | reverse complement strand
ATAATAATAATAATAAAAATAATAAAAATCCTAACAATTACAATAGGGTTTCTGCACTACGTGCACGAACCCCTAACAAAAAAAACCCCTCCCGAATTTTGTGGCTAGGATTTGTAAAAGTTGTAATTTTACTTTTTTCTTTTAAATTTACCACTTAAATTAAATCAAACACTTAAAAACTATTTTGCTTCCTTATTCTTTTCCATTTGTATTCTGCGTGTACATGTCAGAATAAGCATGCGGTTTTGAATTTCAACAAATATTGTGTTACACTGACAAATTTTCCATCAAATTTTGATTATTTGTTCTCCAAAATTTTTTATCTGAAACCTTAAAAAATGTATACATTTTAAAATTACATTTAAAAGTCATGAAACCTAACCCTAACTTTCGTAATGTCTTTGAACTCTACCCACTTTTACAATATTTCTCCTGTAACATTCAGCATTAAACACTAACTATATTCAGAGACTAAATTAGTATTCATGAAATTGCTTTATCATTTTTTTTTTATGCACTTTAAAGTCCATATAAAATGCATTTAATAACGGTTTGCTGGATTTAACTAAAATACATTTTCATTTACCTGGAATTAACATTCGTCTAAAAACATTACACCGTTCACACTCAGTGCATTTATTATGCAAATAATATACTTTAAAATGTTTTCCCCTCCTCACAAGGTAGAAGACTATTAGCTTTAAGCAGCCGGTTGTGGCGGAGTCTAAAGTCTTCAAGCTATCAGATTAGTGGGCATGAGAGGGGGTCCAGGGGCCACTTTCAGATGTGTCCCACTCTCTCGCTCACTACATCTCACTCTATAGCATTTTCAGCAAAGTGAAAGTAAACAGAGTGCATGCACAAGGTCAAGCGTTAACGTTATAAAAGATACAATCCTGTCTGTAACCTTCATCAGCAATGCCACAACACCTGTCTGAGGAGATAAGAGAAACTGGAGCACAACGCAGTCAGTTTTTCCCACCATTCAACTATGTATACGTGTTGGGTGTTATCCACCTATAAAATGCATCTACTAGCATTTACATTAATACACCATTTTCAACATTGCCAGACAAACTTTTTGCTAATATCTTCAGAACAAAACTAAACTTTTCTTTGAGAGCCCTAAATTTTCTCAGAAATGAATCATATCAGAGTTCCTCGCAAAAAAAATGAAAGAAATCACTTGCAAAAGGAGCATTTGATTGTGTAACAAGGAATTCAATTAAAACGCCTGTACCATTCTGCGAACAAGAAATGGGTCATGGCGTGATATGTGAGAGAGCTTGAGCTTTGCGAAGGAGGGTTTTTGACTTCAAATGAGTTGCACTTTCTGCAGATTTTCTTCAGACGTTTGGCTGGAAAGTAAATCTCACGACAGGGCAAAAAGAAAATAATTGGAATTACTCAGTTTATGGCATCTTCAAATCAGATGATCACTTTCCGAGACACTGAAGGATTTAAATAGATCGGCGGAAGGTTGGCAAGACTCTAAATGGGTTTGTAAAAACCCTACTTTTACATGTTTTCGACATTTTAAGTTATCAAAGCAATCCTGTTTAACTGAAAACTTAAAATATGCAATATTATGACTAAAATAAAACGTGTCATATCAACTCTCTTCCAAATAACCTTATTGGGTTATTGTTTTTGTTCTCACTAATTCTTTACTTTATAATCGTTTCATCTTCTCCGTTACAAGCAGACTCATTGTTGGGGGCCAGATGTTTGGGGGGGGGTCTGCCACGAAGAACAAAACATTCCTCTGAAATGAAACGAGAAGCTTCTGCCCGGAGACAGCAACAAAGAGGCCAATCTGCACGGGAGTTTCATTCTTTTCAGGCGCCCTTTGAAACAATGTGGTTTCAGAGGTAGTCAAATAACATTGCTGTAAGCCATGTGGCGGAGGTTACTCGCAGTCAACAAACTCTAGTAAACCCTGCCACCAGCTCCATGCATCACAGGTAAACACCTCCTCGCTAAACCACAAAGTGTTAATCACCAGTCGTTCAAACACGCAAGTCAAAACCGCTAAAATCCAGGATTCAAACAAAGGCATGCTTTGTGAGCAAACGCCTCTGGTAAGTGATGAGTTCTGCATCAACTTTGCAAGCGGTAATGCCGTAGGCTGGGGAAAAAAATAAATAAATAAATAAAAATAAAACACCCACAAAATTTTATTCTGCGCAGAAACAACTAAACATCATTTCTGAGTAATATACACTCAGCTCTAGAGAGGTGTACGTTACTATAGTTCATCCACAAGTGTGGTTAAACTGGTTCTGCTGTAATTAAAGCGCATGTAATCCAGCAACACAGTAAGACAGGAGAGCTCTAGTGTTTAAATTCATACAATGATCATTAAATCAAGAGAGAGCGCTAGATGTAAGCTCAAGGCTTAATATTAATATCTTTGACAGATTTTCACACCTCAGGTTTGTATTTGGACATCTACGTGTATATGAAATAAGCATCAGAAAACGCTCAAGTAATTTAGCATTGCATCACAAATGTGACTTTACAAGGGGAAAGGCATAGAGACAAGACAGAGAAATGTGCATCTCACCACATCATCATTTTAATACAAAATCAATTAAAAATGTAAGTGTGACCGCCCAAAATGGGTCTTCGATATACTGGAGGATCTTCACCTACTTTACCAACTTTAAAACTTTTTTTTTTAAACCAACCATTGGACAGGACTGATTTTGTGCTACACTTAAGGCCATTTTTGAGGACATAAGCATTAACAATGGTTTTGGGGTGAGTCAGGAATAGCTAGGAGGACATGAATGGTAATTAAAAGGAAAGGGTGAACTGTTTTGTTTGCAAACCATTTCCCATTTTATCATCACAGCTCAATATTTTAACGCGTGCTATGCTATACGCAAAGTTATAGCTGCTGTTTTGTGAAGCTTCACAAAGATCTTGCGCGTCATTGTCTTCCAGCGGAAAGGAGGTAATCAGGAGCTTACTGGGATTGCTGGTGACCTTGTTATTCGGATTTGATGTAGGACGAGAGGCTAGTCTCTGCAGTTGTCCGTTCGTGCTGATTGTGACCCTGAATAGCACCCGCTCCCCAGTTCCCGCTGACAACACCCAGGGCTCTGACTGTGAAGATAACAAGACCTGAGATCACAGCAGCATGTTTTGCATATTTGCAGGCGTAAAGAAAACCAGTGGTGTTGCAAGTACAAGAGCGTGGATGTTCTCATGTTTCCAAACATGAGCCAAACAGCCAAGGCAAGAGTATGTGCACAACTTAATCTTAAAAACATTATTCGCTGCTCTTCCCAATGGACTCAAGCTAAACCAGCACACAGATTAATGTTTAAAAGAGCCCTTGTTTAATTTAAAGCGTGCTGTTCCTCTGCTAATGGTGCTGGCCTTTGTGGATCAACAGGATCATTCAGTCCTGATGAGAATGCTAAATACTCAAGCCCTCCAAAACAATACAGGCATCTTTACACAAGCCCAGCACGCATGGCATGCCATAAAGACTAGCTAGAGCATAATCATGACCATACCACCATTGTGGAGTGTTGACTACTCACTAATGACCTTAACTCCATCCTGGTAACAAAGATATTAGCTGTACATAGTCAAATCAACCGCTTTTCAGCCAAAAGTGGCCTCTACTATGGTTTAATGAGATTCAGAAAGGAGGCATTAAGGCATCTATACATTAAACGCTAACAAATATGGATTTAAAAAAATGGCGGTTTGAAGGAATATAGATGAAAAATGCAAGAGCTTTTGCTACTTTGTAATGCCTTTGAGGGAGAAGTTTGTTTACTCGGTCACATGAAGCCGCATTTGTCTTCGAATCAGAGATAGGATGTGACGTTGCCAGAAAGAGTTTTAAAAACATGTCAGCAAACACTCGGCTGGAAGCGAGTGTGAACATCACGTCTGATTATTCAAACTAAAAATAGAGCGGGGCAGATTAGGAGACGCTTTATTTGGGGGGGTGGGCATTTCTTTAACATGAGCGTTTGTGGTTAGAAGAGGTGGGGCAGTTCTGATCCTCAAAGGATCCAGTAATTCTTTAAACAGGATTAGACCCTCAAGGCCGGTGGTTATCTTTAAACTGTGCCTTGCTTGAGGATTTTCCCCAACCCGTAATTAAAACAGAAAACATAGATGTCCAAGCACTGGAAACAAGCATTCGTGCCAAATCCCTTTAGCTGTACTAGTAAACATTTCTGGCAATCATACACAACCACTCTTGACAGAAAAGTATGAGGATCTATTTTTGGAAGATGCACTTATACTAATGAACATGAGGAACTGTCGTAATAATGGACTACAGAAGCAAAAGCTGTTCTATTCGGCTTATATAAGCGGCTCTTCGCCATTCAGAGGCCTGTGCACCGTTCAGTGCATCTTACATAACAGTACAGACAGAGATAGAAAGGAAGTAGAAAAAGTGTGAAAGCCTGAGCAGAGCTTTAGTTCTGAACTGGAGCAGAGGTACAGCAGGGGTCGGTGCTTGACCCTTTCTCATTCAAACATTTCTGACTCCAGAAACCGTCACGATACTCTGAATATATTTTTTTCTTACTGACGAAGACAGAAAGTATATGTCCCAAAATATCCCATAGTAATACAAATACACCACTGCGAAAAAACGGTTTACTTCATATTCCAAAATATGACATTCAACTTAATTCTTATCAGTAATACCCACTTATTATAAGATTCACTTAATTCCTAATCAATAAACTCTAGTTCCACCCCTTTTGTACATCAGAAAGTCAATTTCACTCAGAAATTTGCAAATAAAATACGTGTGAAGGTAGTTTCAGCACTTTGAAACTAACGGTTTTACAGGGATTTTCGTTCCCATTACAGTTACAATACAATCACACAGTTTGTAATGTGACACCAAAATAAAAAAAATTCTCTGTGGGGAAACCATGTGGCTTCAGGCTGCATTCATCCGAGTGTGTGATGAATACAGTCAATGCGATGAGCAGTGGAACGCAGTGTCGAAGTAGAGCAGAGGTCATTGCACAAACAAGGTTAGGGAACATGACCCTTGTAGCTGGAGACTGGGTCGCATCATGCATGCATGTGCGCACACACAAATCTACAACAGTGCCAAAAAGTTAACAAAGGACTGTTTTCATGCGACAGCAGCAGCCTGCACTATACTCAGAAAGGCCAGGCCGCCATTTATATTCTGCTATGGGCATCAATTTCTTTGAAAAACTTTAAAAAGATCTTGTATCTTTTTCTGGACACCTTTGTTCACATTCTTCTGACTAAGGCTGTTCTTACACTAAACTTTCCTGATATAATTGGACGTCATTTGTGGGTTGGGGTGGATTACAATGAGTTTGTGTGAGAATCATAAGTACAGTTTGAGATTTATGAATGTATAATCATCCCACATTCTATAAAAAGACATTATTCCGTGTACACTGTGCAGTAAGCAATATGCTAATGTTCCATTCTGAACGCTGCCAGCTCCTGCTACATATAGGGCACAATGACTGTATTCATTGTTATTCAGTGTGTCTCACATTTTTGCTTCCAAATACTCAATCTCAGTCTGATCAAAGCTTTGCTCTCATCCTGATTTTCCACAGAGAAACAAAGTCTCAACCCCCGACATCTCAGATTTTACTAACACGTCAGCCTTTACACTTTCACGCACTGTAAGCCGTTTTCGTGCCCATTTGGGAGGCCATCCAGGGTGTCTCAACAGCTTAAATAAAATTGCATGTGGCAGCTCTGGGGGTGCAACATCCTTCCACCTCGCATCAAGAAGTCTTGCATGTTTATAAAAAAAAAAAAAACAAAAAAAAAACACACACATCCAAAACCCCTCAATCTTTTCGTCCACCATCTGTCAGTGACCCCCGCTAATCTCCCTCAGGTCAGCAGAGGACCATATAAACCATAAAAAGTGGCTTTTAAGACAAATCCTTACAAAAAGACACCCTCCAGGAAACGGAAGGACGCATACATGCCCATGCCACC
This sequence comes from Enteromius thamalakanensis, assembly GCA_032357475.1. Lineage (NCBI taxonomy): Eukaryota > Metazoa > Chordata > Actinopteri > Cypriniformes > Cyprinidae > Enteromius > Enteromius thamalakanensis. The sequence continues at coordinate 5,017,142 of JAUCMT010000043.1, read as the reverse complement.
CTGCCAGAGTCACTCTCCCTAGAGGATGCATGGAACTGGGGATGCCTGCGGGATCTGGCACGCCATTCTATTTCATTTTATTTTATTGAAAAGGACCCAGCAGAGCTTGGAAACGGAGCACAGAGCGTGGGGCTCCAAAACGGGCTACCGATCAAATGACGGCACTCAGCAGATATCGGAGGAGCACAGAGCTTACAGTGCAGTTGAAAGTGGTACACTGCAGGTACAGGAAGCTAAATTCAGTGTACGGATGAAGATGTGACACTACTTATAACATCACACAAGGAGAGAGAGAGAGAGAGAGAGTAAAAAAAACAAAAACAAACTACACAGAAGGGAGGAAATCTTGTTAACACTCGTCTGTGACTCTTTTTCAGAGACAAACATTTGTGGAACCAGCGTCGTGACAAAGAGAGTTCATTTACAGGACATGCATTGTAATTACCCAGTCAAATTACCTCTGGGGAGGAAGTTGACTGCTGGAGTGCTCAAAAACTAGACTAACAGCTTAATTTAATTTTTGAATTATTAATGCAGAATCCCATACAAAGCTTTTTTTTTTTTTTTTAATACTTTATAGTTTTAGTTCGGAAAAGAATAGGAAAAATGGAATACAAACCAGAGAATTTATGGAAGAATGTCCCTGACTGCAGAAAAGAAATTAACGATGTTACAGTAAACCGTTGTTATAGTCTGGGACTTGCAATAAAAGTACATGGGCTAACACAAAAGACACCTTATATCCATAGCCACAAAACTTATCTGACAGAACCTTCTACTAATCTTGGTAGTAAAAAGTGGTTTCACTTTTTGAAGTGAAGATTTTTGAAGCTATAACTAGTTAAAAAGTGAATTTTTAGATTAAAATGTTTAATTTTAATTAAATGCGAGTAATCATGCTTCCATTTTAATATTTATATTACATTACTATGTAGCTTTACATTTTTTCCAGTTCAAGAACATCTCAGGTAATATTGGTTTTAAGGTTAAGCTCTAATATTTAACCATTTGAATTAGCAAAAATTAATTTTAGTTAAGAACACCACTGGTTCAAAATTGCATGGCCTTAACAAGAGCAGAAAATAGTACTAAATTGACAAGGATAAGTGGTTAGATCACACTAGTTCTGTCACCCTTAACAAATAGTTCTTAAAGGGACAAAAAAAGGGTTAAAAAAATAAATAAAATTTACGTATTGCAAAACTGTCACATTCTGCATTAAGAACACTTCATTTTTTTTTTTTAAAGAAATTAATTTGACTCAATGATCACCAAAATGGTGAAAATTTTTTTGATTTTTTGGGTGAAATATAAGTTAATAATTTATAAATATTATAAATTTAAGTCTTGCTTATACTTTCAAAACAGTGTGGTTATTGACATGTGTTGTCCATGTACTTTTACTTTATTTCAAATAATAAATAAAACTTTAAGAATGCCACAGCTGCCACCAGAGTCTAACACCTAAACTTGTGTCCTTTAAGTTGTGCTCCATATAGGTCTCGACAAAAAGTAGTAACAAAACTCCACAGTAACAGTGAATAAAAGAGCATGAGGTGGTGGTGACTCCGCTCAACACACAGCTCAATCTCTCTGGGCAGGAGCTTTTGAGCAGGGGATCACATTTCCGGCTGCTGCTCGTAGCACAACGACCTACAGTAACCCACAGGGAGCAGGGTTACTACAGGGCAAACCACTGTACTGAGAGGACAGGAAAAAAAAAAAAACTTTACAGGCTACTGTGCAAAGTGCTCTTTCTTTCTCTACAAGAGACGTATGACTTCAGCTGATGTGAAGCTTAAAAAAAGAAAACGCTCATAAAACCAGCGTTGTTAAATGAATATTTAATATGTTACATGCCCTAGATTTTTTGTGGTTATAGCTTAACATGGCCACACTTTAAAAACAAGATAGCTCAAGTCGGGGGTGGAATTCACCCAAGAGCGAACAGAAGAGAAGTGGCTTTAAGACCACTAATATCAAAACTTTCAGACACCCACATGCTCAGTCGCATTTCTTTCAGTGTTATTCTGAATTTTTTTTCTCTCTGTATCAGAACAGAAGTTTAAAACGTCTAGTCCTTGACGATGAAATGTTCTCGGTTACAACTTCCTCAAACAATATCATTGCTTTTGTAATACACTTACAAAAGAGTATTTGTATTTTGTACATACCTCGTCTGCTCCTGCAGAATAAGATGAGGCTCCACAAAGAACTTTACTCTGAGCCGTAGTCTGCAGGGCGTGAGATTGTCCATCTGCTGGGAGATTCGGTTCCTCAGGTTCAGCCACAGGTTTTCTCCCTTACTGCCAGAAAACTGTAGCCCAAAGTAATCCACCTCAATAATTCCCAACTTCCGACACACCTGTCACAAACAGAGTAACACCCGGTTAAACATCAGAATTTATTTACTTGTCCCCTTCAGTTTTCTTTGCAGTGAAAAAAGGCAGTCTGGACATTCTGGCCAACATCTCTTTTTGGGTTTACTATACAAGAAACTTATTTACAAATGAATTTTTTTTTTTTTTTTTAAATCAGAATTTTCATCATTTACTCCTTATTTATGGAAAAACAATTCTTTTAACCATATACTTTGTTAAATATATTTGGGGGTGTCAAACCTGTAGAGTTTATGATGCATTCAAGTCAAGTCAGATCGCATTTACGAGTTGAATGCGCATGAAAGTGACAAAAGTCGTGTTGGGGACACTTGATAGCTCAGAGTTTGGGGCATGTTGGATGCAATAGACGCAGCAAAGACTATAATGCAACATCTGTACTGACTGTAAATTTGTTGGAATTTGTTAAAGGATTCATTTTTTATTAATATATGACAAAGCTATTAAAGTTACATAAAATATTGCATAATTAAAAAGCATTCAAATATGTCATCAGTTTACATAATCTTAAAATGAAAACAGAAAAAGCAAAAAGATGCACCACATATTATTGCGCATACGTAGGGTTCTTCTATGAAATTGTTGAATTATGTAGAAAAAGTTAAATCGGCATCTTGTTCCGACCAAAGACTTGAACTCACCTGACTTCACTATTAGCAAAACATGCTAAACTGGTTACCATATAATTATATAACTTTGTTTGTTTGGGCAGTGAAACCAGTGTTTTGTTTTATATGAACCAATACAGATATGGGTAATATTTTCCTTTTCGCGTTTTTAGAAGAGTAACGTTATTTCCCCTCAAAGTCTCACTTACGTAAAGGCGAGAAAATCCCTTTAAAGGGCTTTCTGAAGTCCAGCGAGGCAAAATGACGTCTTTAGGGCACTAAATGCTATAAAAAAAAAAACACACCTATAGCCTTCGGTTCATAAACGTATCCGGAAATGACAATTCAATCATTTAAGCCTCGTTACATAAAAAAACGTAACATTCACCGCCTTTAATTTTGTTGTAATTGGTGCTAGGCTAAAAAGTCTGATGTTTGTATAAAAATCGGACAAAACCACTACAGAGATGTCCCTAAACATGTATAGCACGTGGAAAACCTATTCACTTTACGTTGGAGGAAGTGTAACGTTAGTATCTTCATGTATGAGCCAAACATCTGCTGCTGAAGCGAATGAACTTTAGTAACCTCGAGCATGCCATCACACATACAATGCATGCACAATTCTTTAGAACCAAAATTTTCCTAAAAATAAAAACTTAAAACGTTTAGCAGGGTTTATAAATTAGCATGCAAAATCATTTTTGCTTGTTTTGGAACATTATTTATATACTAAAATGTGCAGCATAACATTTGCCTATTAGTGTGAATGATCTAGGAAAAAATGTTTTATTGTGACTTAAAAATGCTTTAAAAAAATCATGCTAAAAATAATTTGTCACGTTCGCCCAAATAAACGCGTTGAATCAAAAACAAACAGATAAACAGAGTGGTGCTGATATCAAGTTTCCATGTGCTTCTTATGAACTCATTTATTCCACGCTCAGGCTACAGCTTTTGTTTTTTAGAATTTGTGCCCATTTTCTGTATGTAACAGACTGCATTTATGCACGCTTGAGAAACGTGTAATAATAAACATCACATCCATTTCACATCGAGACTTCCTTTCATAATCTTACCTTATTCAGACAGTCCTCTCCGTTCGCCTTCGCGTCCACTTCTACCTCCATCACCACCGCGTCCGGTCGAGTTACATGGCAGAGCATTTTGGAGAGGTATGTTGTCTTTGGTATACCCTTCCTGAACGAAAAACAGTACAAACAGCTCTCACTGTCCTCTCTAGGAACCCTACATCAGCCCTCAGTCACTTTCCTCTAGCCATCTGTTTCTCAGTGTTGAGCGCTTCCTGCTGTATATATGCTAAGCGTTATTTAAACCCCGCCCACCCCACCGCAGCCAATCATATGAGGCGAATCAAAACCTACAGCGAACGCTCTGACAGCAACAGAAAGCCTGCCATGTTCACTTAGTAGTGAATACTGTGTAGACGCTATGAGCGTCCCCTTCAGGTGCGTTATATTTATGAAGATGCTCGAGTCAAGTTGTTTCAATTCAGATAACAAAAAAGAAAAACCAAAAAGTGCATTACAAATATAATTATCATACACGTGTACAGTGCACTAATATAGCACAAATACAGTCAGTGATGATCAGATAATCATATTTACCCCTCCACCAATATAAAATACATTAATAAATACAAAAAAATAATAAAAATAAAATTCATGTTTTCAATATAAATGATAAAAAATGAAAATGTTTCATAAAATAAATATATATTAAACCTTGCAAAATTAAACCTTGCAATACACTTTACTTTGATGATCACTTGTCCTTCTGAGAAACTATTTTATGATCCCATTTACACTTGAGTACGTCCTAGCAAATATCTCTTAAGTAAGAATACGGCCCAATGCCAGAGGCTGCAGTCTAGTCCAAAGAGAAGATGGATGGAGTGAGTGCCAATGTGTTACTGACTTGAGATTACACTTCACATGTATTATGCATGTTTGCCTACAGCCCTCCCTTGAGGAGCATGTTGACACAGTGAGTGAGACATCAGCTAAAAAGCGTTTGATAATGAAAGTTGCTAGAATAAAACAGAGAGGGAAAAATAGCTAGCTATCAATGCATTTTCCAGTTATGTCAGACCAGCAGCAGTCTACAGGGACTAACTAGATTGTGTAGTCCTCAGAATGACCTTGCAGTGGAGTCGTGCGAGACAGACGGCCCTGGGACAGACACCCAGCGCTCCAACACCTGTCCCCAAACTCCACTCAGTGTTCCATGAATACATCACATCAGTAAAGCAGTGTGCTTGAGGCTGCTTGAAGAAAACAACAAGTGTGAAATGCCAAGACGGATCTGTTCTGCTCACCGTAGCCTGCCCACACGTTGCCAGTTTGAAACTTTTTTCTCCACAAGCATTCAGGGCCAGACATGACAGCAGTCTGACTAAAGTTGGCTGCACAAACAGCAGAGAGTGTCCTGCTTCTGCAAGTGTGCTTGAAATTGTTTAAACGTGATGCTATAAAGAAGTATAAAATCTATTCATATAAACTTAAAAAATGTGATGTTGATGATCCTGGATTTTAACGGTATAGTCATCATTTACTCACCCTCATGTTTTTTTTTTTCTTTTCCAAACCTGTCCACAAAAGAAGACGCTTTAAAGAATATTGGTGACCAAACAGTTGACAACAGCCATTGCCTACCATAGTATCTTCAACATTTCCACTGAACATTTTAGTGTTTACAATGAAAAGTTCAAAGCATTCACAAACAGTGAATTATTGTTTCACAAAATTGTACTAATTTGTTAAATCATTGCCACAACTGATTGAGGGAATAAGTTGTGAAACCAAATTACAGTATGTTCCCATCATGATATCTCTTGCTTTGTCATTTGTAGATATACAAGAAGAAAATGTGAGTGATGTTAGTCCATACAAAACTTGTTTGGTTGTCAGGGACCAGGGTAATGCTATGCAGCTGCAAAGATTTTCTAAATAGTTGTAAGCATGTTGCTAAGTGGTTGCTAGTGAGTTTCAAGTGATCACTCATTGGCTCAAGTGGGAAGAGCTCACAGTAAAGTCTCTGTGATAGTCTAGTCTCTATATAGTAGTTCAGAGTAAGTATTTAGGATTTGTCCTCATTTATTTATTATTTATTTTATTTCAACTTGTTGTGGCAAGCATAAATGATAACACATGAATGAGAAATTTGAGTTACCCTTTCAGTCGAATCACTTCGACGTTACATATGGGATCTCGCATGAGAGACCGATCGTCTTCGAGTCATTTGGAAAAGG
>JAUCMT010000043.1:4977299-4989054 GCA_032357475.1 Enteromius thamalakanensis | reverse complement strand
ACTCTAAAGCGGTACTAAACTGCAGTGGAAGCGCAAACCGAGCCGAACTGAGCCGTACCGTGCCGTAACGAGCCGAGACGTACCACGCAGTGGAAAAGCGCCATTACAGTATTTATTTTTAGAATCGAAGCTTCTGACACGGTAGCCAGGAGACTAAGCCTTTACTGCCTAAACGGTTTGCCTGCAGATAATAATTTTATTCTTTACATGAAAACACTTAGTTAGCCTGATTAAAAACTGGATGTATTAAAACTTCTGAACTATATTTGTACTTACTGAGATGTAAACTATGGAAAGTGATCAGGTATTACCAATATTAATTTTCGAAAACCCAATAAAAATCACAAAAAGCGCCCTCAGTAGTGTACAGTACACTGCTTGAAAAAACTGAAAATATTAAACAGTCAGATGCCAGTAAAACTTGTGTCAGTAAAGACATTAAAGAGCTTATTTTCATGTGTGTCACCATGCAGCTATGTGCTCTATATATGTCATGCTATCTGTAACAGAGTCTTTGCATATTTATTGGTGTCGACACAAATAATCATTTTGGCACAGTTCTGAATCCCTTGCTTAGCATGAAAATATAGCCCGATATACTGTAAACATTCAGTTGGATATAAGCACTCTAAATAGGAAACACAAAGTTTAGATGGTCAGAACAACATTTTAGCCAATATTCGTTGTAGTTATTTTCAAGTAAGCCTACTTTTGAATAAAACAGTTTGTTGAAAAGAGGAAAAGTATGAGTATAAGAACGTAAGCACAGTAAATACTGAACATGTAAACATTACAGAGACCCAGACTGTAGCTCACACAGACATCTTTTTATTGGCTGGTGTTTGTCTTAGTTTTGTAGATGTCTCAGTTTTGCTGGTTTACTTGCTTGCAACCCAAGAGGAACAGCTGAGGGGCAAAAACAATCAGGGACGAGTCTTTGATTTCACATTACTTATTAATAGAAGTGAAGTACTGTAACTCTTTCCATTCATTCACATTTAATGAGCTCTGTGGGAGCTGATCTTGATTACGTTAATATTGGCAGTGTTTCATCACACCTTTTTGTCAACTTTAGAGTCCCAAATTAAAACTCTTATTGTGTGCTTTTTATTATAAATGCTACACAGATAAATTCAGAGATTCAGTCACAGAACTACTTTAACCAACCCAAATTTTGCTAGCACTTTCCACTTGTTTGTGAGAGAGCATACGACACCTACACATGTGACTGAGTCACAGAAAGTGAAATGGACCTGTAGTCTTGCTCACTAGTTAACATGAATCAGGCAGGGTTTGGTAAATGCTAAACCTAAACCCCAGCAGATAGTGCCAGAGCAGCGGGAGATCATAATTCTCAGTTGAGTGTGTGACACTAAAGAAAGTGGCTAGAGAATTTAAGAGCAAATCCGGCATGAATTCATCTTCCAATCCGTGTCTTTGTCTTGTGCTAAATTAAAATGACACACCTATAATAAGTGTTGTGTGACCTGTCATATACATAAAAATGTACTGGCTACAGTGTTCTTCCACGAGTTGCCTGCAGTTTTTGTTCAGTAGTACACCATTAACTTGCGTGATATTAAAGTTATGTCCTACCAAAAGTGAGCGTGAAACATCCCAACACTTTTTGAAAGAGCTTCAGTTCAAATTGTCTTAAAATTAATATAACTACAGTAATACTGTAGTAATTATGCATAAAACAGTTATTTTGTAATAATTGGTACATGGTTTTCTATTTACAGTAGAGTGTTTTAGCACTTCCGCTTTCATCGTCAGCTCAGAATATTTTCATGTTTTATCATACAACATAAAATACACAGGTTATCCGGGGCATTAAACATTTACTAGTTGCTTTCACGGCCTCATTATGTTTATAACATTCTTGAAAACAGTTCTAACTCAAACTTTTTTAGCTTTTAAATAAAGAAAAGAGGGTAACACTTTATAATATAGGACACTTATTCACTATTAACTGGGACTTTCCCTCAATAAATTCCTAATTTGCTGCTGATTAATAGTTAGCAAGGTAGTTGTTAAGTTTAGGTATTGCGTAGGATTACGGATGCAAGCCAAGGCATTAATATGTGCTTAATTTGTACTAATAAATGGCTAATATTACAGCAATATGCATGCTAATAAGCAACTAGTTAAGAGATCCTTACTGTAAAGAATTGTTTAATGCTCAGTGGTGGTGATGTTGTAGGTCCGTAATGTGGCAACACACTCTCATGGCAATAACTATTTTACATTTTGGTAAACTAATTGCTAATTTGCATGAAATATGGGAAACATTTTATTTTAAGGACCTATTCTCACAGTTCACTAGTTGCTTATAAGCCATATATTACTAGCCTATTGGCTATTTATTAGTATTATTGGTCTTTATAAAGCATTTTAATGTCTTATTCTGCATTACTATTTTAGATCCCTTAACACCTACTTCATACCTAAATTTAACAACTTATTATATGTCTGATTTCATTATAAAGACTGAATGATTTCAGCAACACACAATTATTGTGAACAGATTTGGTAAGAAAGTTTTTGTCACAAAGCCTTTGCAGCGTTTCTCTGACATCTGCTCTCCTGCTGCTGTTCAATGCGTCTAATATTTGTGGACTGCTTCATCAGTCATAAAACGACAAGCACAAAACAACAATTTATGCCTTCCTTTATTTATAAAGGCTGTTGTTTCTATTTATAGCCGCTATATATAAGGGAACACTGTTTTTTCCATGGCTCTCCACCAATGACAAAGTCATTTTCTTATCACCTTGAGCGCTGCTTCCAGAGAGACTGAGACTAGCCTGGCCAATGGCAAGCTGGCACAGGCTGAACCGCTCTGTATCGCACTCAGCTGGGCATCATGCCCGCTGCTTCTGCCAGCAGTGCCCACACAGGTTTAAAACACTCATCCAAAATAGCCCTTCATCTGTATTTGGGGCTCAAGCATACAATGATGCAGAAATATTCCTATTCCCATGTGTGTTTGTCTATGATTGCTGCCCTGCTCGCAAATAAAGAATGTCTCTTAGTCGGTCAGGCAAACATACAATTACTCACCCACACATGCCCGTACAGGCGCAGGGCCTCATGCTGGAGCAGGCTGGTGTGGGTGGCTCTGTGCCAGAGCTGCTGCTGCTGCTGCTGTGACGGCTATAGGAAGAGCCCAGGCCACTTCCTCCTATCTCACTGCTCCAGCAGATGTCCTGCAGACGTGAAGATCTGTGTGACGTATCTCTCCAGAAAAGATTTATTTATAGTTTACCAGCAGCAATGACTCGCTGTTAATTATTACATATCACATTGTGAAAAACACATTGTGAATAAAAGTTTGTTTGTTTTCAGAACATAATTTAAGATATTTTAGCTTGTGACCCATTGGCTGCCAAACAATGAACACTGTCAAGGTGCAGAAAAGTATGTGCATGAGTCATTGCACACTACTTTCATGACAACTTTCCCATTTGCATTAGAGTATTTAAAAATAGAATTAAATGGTCTAAGATTTCAGTATGTTCCTCACCAGGAACTAACATATCGTATAAGAATGCTCCTATGAAGCAGAATGATGCCCTAAGAGCATCAGATAAGATTTGCATCCTCTACATATTCTTATTTCTAGGTCAGTTCAACAGTTCAATCGACATCCAACCAAGCAGAACAAAACATTCGTGCTTGTCACAGATAGCGCCTCTGTGGCCCTCTCCGAACGACAGCAGCGGGAACCTTCGCCCGAATTTTAGTTCCTACCCAGACAGATTAGACCCACGCACCTCAGCGAGTTCCGCCTCAGGTGTTGTCATTCTTTCATTGATTATTTGGCCTTTATAAGACCCAGTCTTATTTGCCTATGTCGATATTTCTAAATGTTTATTTCTGTGATTGCCTTCCTGTGAGTGACCCTGGACTGATTATATGGTATTTGATTCTTGCTGCCTGTCCATTGAACTATTGCTTGGTTTGTGACCGATATCTTGGATTGCCTGGGATATATTTTTTTGGCATCATTTGTAACCCCTGCCTGCCTGACTACTCTAATAAAGCCTTGCTAACGTCTCTGAGAATATGTCAGAGAAAACTTCGCCACCACAGGATCCAGCGACTTTGCACAGTTTTGTATCTGAGGTGTCACGTCAGGCTTCGATACCGTGGTTCAAAAAACCCTCTACTCAGCTAACACCATTCCAGTGTGTATTAGGTTTCCAACCCACGTTGTTCCCCTAGTCTGGCGAGCTCACTAACCTGCTGGCTGTTGACACATGGCTACAAAGAAGTGACGCCACATGGGGGACCAGGACGAGGCAACCACCGCTGAGACCCCTCCCCTGGCACCAGAGGGAAGCTACATCTACCAGGTTAACCAGATCCTGGATTCTCGGCGCCGAGGTGGCATATTACAGTACCTAGTCGATTGGGAGGAGTCAATATTTCTGAGCTTTTATTTCTGTGATTGCCTTCCCGTGAATGACCCTGGACTGATAGTTTGGTATTTGATTCTTGCTGCCTGCCCATTGAACTATTGCTTGGTTTGTGACCGATCTCTTGGATTGCCTGGGATATATCTGTTTGTCATCGTTTGTAATGCCTGCCTGCCTGACTACTCTAATAAAGCCTTGCTAATGGATCCGAACGTCTCTGAGAATATGTCACAGTGCCTGGATAAGCAGGTCATCTTTATTTATGAATATATAGGTTTGTGTGCTGCTAAGGCATTAAGCTAAATTAATTAATGTGCCCTTAACATAAGGCTTAACATACAGATATTAACTGAGTAATAATACTCATTATCTATGACCAGACAAGTTGGAGATAAGGTCATGCTCAGAGAACAGACCTGTGCAATGGTACAGACAGATGGTATAATTTACTCTTTAATTAATTGCCTAATCAAAATCATATTAAAAAGCTGTCATTGGAAAAATGGCATAATTGAATTAGCTCTCTAAGTGCATTCATCTGGAATGTTATTAAGTAGATTAAATGTTATTCTAGCACAGAATGAACTTAAAGAACTCTCAAAAAAGCTGGAGTAGCATTTGTTTAGACAGAGAACACTGAGATAAAAGGTATAGTGCATGTTGGTACAAATCACATATTAAGTCAATGCAGCCTACCTTAGATAGTACATAGACCTTTCATAATACATAGGCTACAATGGGATTGTTTTTAAGTGCCCTTTTATGGGTTATGAAAGGTTCATATTTTGTTTTTTGGAGTCCCATAAAACAGGCTTGTCCAACGCTAGAAGACCAACAAGCAGACGGACAATATTGTTTCATGTTAACCTCAATATGAAACGGCTTGGAACATGTTTAAAAATTACTTGTTTAAAGAATTCAGAGTCGACTCTTTTATGTTTTTGGTAAGAGAAAATGATTTTAGATTTAAGACTTTGCAGGATGTTTTCGTTCACTTCCAGCTGTAATACATGCATGAAAAGGAATTTTCCCAAAATAAATAAAAAAAATAATAAAAAAGAAAAACTTATATTATTATTTTTTTATTTAATTAGTTTGCAATTTCATGTTTTAGTAGTGTTTTCGTTGTAGTAGCAAAGTGTGAACCAAAAAAAAAAAGACTAGACTACTAGACTAGACAAATTTTTTTAATCACTAGACTACTTTTGTTTGAACAGATATGGTATTTATGTAACATTCCTACTGTCACTTTTTATGTTTTTTTATATAGCCCTAATAATTAAATATCGGTGTATACATGTTAAATAGGTAATAGTTTTAATTATTTTATATTAATATATTTTAATTATTACCTGCTGTTACTTATTTATAATAAATCAAATACATGTAAGTGAAGGCCTATGCTCTTTCACCACCTGTTTAATAAAATTACATAATTTGGGTATGGTGACAATGACATTTTAGAAGATGGTAAAAAATAAAAATTAAAAAAGGTTGAAAAAGTAAGCTGTAACTGTCAATCCCTCTCGGAGCAATGGCTAACTCTCTTATTTACATGTTCTTTTCCTTGTTACTTTGTAAATAAAAGTTTAGATTCCTGAGACTGATGAGCACACACATTCAAAATAAGTAGATGTGTTTGAATACTGTATGTCCCATTAGTCTCCTGTACAGTGAGCATGTGCTGCCCTCATCAGGTCATCAGCTTTCAGTGTTATTTTACACAGTTCTACTTGTAACAGAGGCCAGATCTCAAAAAGAGCCGTTTTAGCGACTGATACTTAAAGTCATGGCCTTTAGCCTCCTTGTTAGAGCGGCTCCTCACATGCCGATATTGTGCTGAATTTTGACTCCCTGCTGAATTATGACTCCCCTCGTTAAAACCAATAGTAATCCTAATCACACCCCTAATCCTAACCGCTCCCCCACACCTAACACTAAACCTACCAATACTTGGGGAGTCATAATCTGGCAGGGGGTCAAAATTTGGCACCGGAGCCCCACTTGGTGCAAGATTGAGTGGTGGTGGTGGGGTTTACATAAGCAAATTCGCTTTCATGCACTTTCAAATCTTTAAAAAAAACTTTCTAATAAAAAAGCGCTCATGTAGAATTATGTATTTCTACCATATCAAGGATCTGAGTAGGCCACACTGGCTTGAGGCTGCTGTACAAAAATCTGTTCTGGCCTATAATCAGAGAAAGATTCGGTTCTTTTGGAGTACCATTATGACAGATGTTATAGCTACAGCTGTCTGGAGGCTATATAGGATCATTCATATGACTGAAATTGAATTAAAATTGGAGGTATCATCATTTTCTCTCCATCTCAGAGGCTAAAGATGCTGACATGAATGAGAAAGTGGATTAAATGACAGTATGGCTAGTCAGGATTTGCAAAGGACTTTCAAGAGGAGAGAACATCTTTGACGAGGGGCTTCATTATTGTCAGGCTTCAGGTGAACATCTTCACATTCATCAGGAGTTTGTATCATGCGAAAGGAGGAGGCTGTCTCAAAAAAATATTTTGTGTTACACACAGCACATTTGTAAAGTCACATTTAAAAAGTATAATCTGAGTACTGTTTAGCTGAACCCAGATATAAGAAAAATATTAATTAGCCTATATTTAAAATATAAACAGCAATGTTTAGCATTAAATTGAAGTGTGACTAATACTGTACTTCACCACTAGATGGCACAGAAGAATGAGGAATTGTGTTCTTTGGCCCACCTCATTGAGGCCTATTACTTCATAAAGCTGTGTCAAACTGAAAACTGACTATTGATTATATAACGCTGGTATTTTACATGCTTTTGTTTTTTATTAATGGTCTTTATAATTTATTGACAGTCTGAGGACACAATGATGTCTCATGATTTTTGAATTACTCATCTACACACAATAATTAAGAACAGATCTCAAATACACAGAAGGAAAATGACAGAGATAGTATAAGCAGAGTTTTATTTAGAGTTTTGTCAGCTTAGTTTGATTCTAGGGCCTCTAAAACACTCAAAATCAAGATTTTCAAAGTATCAATTAATAAGGTGAATAGAATTAAGGGACGCTTTAACATAGTTTCGGGAAGAGCACGCTGAGTTTCAGCACAGCCGGTACCCAATGACGCTCATCAGTATTTTCCCCCACTAGCCTATTAATTATTCCTAATTCCATCCATCCGCCTCGGCTTTAATACCATTGTCTCCCTCCTCTCAGTATCTAGTTACTGGATACTGGAGTAAACCTCAGCTTTATCATCACAGGAATAGACTAAATTGCATTTAAAAAAACTGTTTAAAAATATGCCACAATATTACTGTTTGTACTGTATTTTACTGCACAAAAGACTTCTTTTAAAAGGATTTTACAAACCCCAAACTTTTAAATGGCAGTGTAAAAAATCCAGGAGAGATTTTGTGGGATTCATTTACATAGAAGGCTGAAAGTGCATATTTTCACTAAAATACTCCCCCATATACTGATATTCATTAGGCTGGAAGGTACAGTGTCATCTATTTACTGTATGTGGGCAGGCAGTGGTTATACTGTCAGAGTTAGACTGTTGTCACAGAGAGTGGTGATCAGGGCCAGATCATCTCTGCAATTTGGCTTAGCAAGGAAATGCTATTAAAAACAATTAGGTGAGTGTTTATGGAAAAATACTGCTTTTTAGAAGTGGTATGGCAAGCTGTTTTAACATTTAATCTACAAACCGCCCTAGTATCTATTTTCATGCTACTAGTACTTGTTTTTAGAAACTTATATCTTTTCCATCAAGTACCAGTGTTATTCTTTAGCTACTAGTGCTTATTCTTTAGGTACTAATGTCTTTTGTGAAGTTACTAGTACTTAATCATTAGATACTAGAGCTTAATTATTAGATACTAGTGCTTTTTTATTTTTAAGTACTAGCACTTATTCATTAGATACTAGTACTTATTTATTAGGCACTAGTACATATTCATTAGATACTAATACTTATTGATCAAATTCTAATACTTATTAATTAGATACTAGTATTTATTTCAATAGTGGCTAGAAGATATATGGCAAGCCGTTTTAACATTTAATCTACAAACTGCAGTAGTATCTATTTTCATGCTACTAATAGTTATTTTTTTAGATACTGGTATCTTTTCCATTAAGAACTAGTGCTTATTCTTTAGTTACTAGTGCTTTTTCTTTTGTTAAGTTAATAGTGTCTTTTGTTAAGTTACTAGTACTTATTCTTTAGATACTAGTACTTAATCATTAGATACTAGTACTTAATTATTAGATATTAGTGCTTATTTATTAGATACTAGTATTTATTCATTCGATACTAGTACTTATTCATTAGATACTAGTACTTATTGATCAAATACTTGTACTTATGTATTAGATACTAGTAGCTATTATATACTTATTAGTAGTGCTGGGCGATATATATAGAACGATATATTATGGCGGTCTCGTCAGTAAAACCGGTTCTTTGATTGGCGGCAAATCTCCATCAACTGTTTTTAAATGCAGCTCCATCTTATAAACAGTTGTCAGTGATCTACAACTACAACAGAGATTTACCACTAATCTAAGAACAGGCTTTACTGATGAGATACAGAAACGATTTAACAGCAGTTCAAACGTGGCCTGTATGCCTGGGTGACCGGTACTGGGATTATCATGGATTATATTCAAAAGGCGGTTACGTAAAGTCTCTGGAGCGTAAGTGCGTTCAGGTGTTGGGTGGGATAGGATTGTTGGTCTGGGCGTCCAAGATTTCCCTCATGATGTCCCATAGAGCAGGAGCCACAATGATGTCAGGAGGAATGCTGGAGGAGGAATAGGCTTCTTGTAAGTGATGGTCACCCTGGCGAGATAGAGCGTCGGCTTTGCAATTCTTGGACCCGGGCGTTAGGTAATCTTAAAGTCAAATCTTGAGAAAAATTTAACAGTGGGCCCGGCAGGAATTGAGTCGCTTGGCCGTTCTGAGATATTCCAGATTACGGTGGTCGGTAAGAACCAGAAAGGGAGTGGTAGCTCCCTCCATTCCACCAGGGCCCCCTTCATGGCCAGAAGTTCTCGGTCTCCCACATCATAATTCTGCCCTGCCTGATTTAATTTTTGTGAAAAGAACAGAGTACCATACGGACATGTTTTACATGGGTTTGGAGATCCTCGGAGTATATGAGAATGTCATTTATGTATACGATTAGAAACTTGTGATGCATGTCCCAGATGATGTCATTGATAAGAGCCTGAAACGCTGAAGGGCTATTGGTAAGCCCAACGGCATCACCCGGTACTCGTGGTGCCCGTAGTCGCTGAGAACACAGTTTTCCATTCATCCCCTGCCCGAATGCGAATCAGATTGTATGCATTCCTCAAGTCTAGTTTAGTGAATATGCGTGCAGTACGGAGCTGTTCCAGGGCAGAGGGGATGAGAGGTAGTGGATAACTGTATTTGATAGTGATTTCATTGAGGGCGCGATAATCGTTACAGGGGAGTAGGAATCCATCCTTCCTTTTCACGAAGAAGAAACCCGCCGAAGCAGGTGACTCAGAGGGTTGGATGAATCCCTTGGATAGTTCTTCCTGAATGTACTGCAGCATACACTATGTTTCAGGCTGTGACAGAGGGTATACCCGGCCCTTGGGTGGAGTAGCTCCCTAGAGGTCGCTCGATGATCAACAAGCACATTAGGCTAATTTAACTAATTAGGCGAAATTAGTTAAAAAAACTGACAAAAACGTGTTTGTATACAAATTAATGTTTGTTTTCTATTTGGTTTCCTCAAAAAAATAGATAAATAAATAAAATGACATCCATCTCTTCGCTTCTGTTTACGGCCTAATCTCTCTCCTATAGCCTACAGTATGTTGCTGGTTCATTAATATTCAACATACGATTAGCATACTGGGCAGAAATGCAAATTGAAAAAGTACTAGTATCTATTAAGTTCAGGATATCTCTATTCTATTTTTGATCACTTTGTCTTAACAAGGAAAGTATAATTAAGCACTAGTCACTATTGGAATAAGTAGTATCTAATGAATAAGTACTAGTAACTTTAGATAAGACACTAGTACCTAAAGAATAAGCACTAGTAGTTAATGAATAAGCACCAGTACTTAACGGAAAAGATACTAGTCTCTAAAAAATAAGTACTAGTAACATGGAAATAGATACTAGTGTGGTTTATAGATTAAATGTTAACATGGCTTGCCATACAAGTGGTCTGTTGTGTGGGTGAATTGTGGTCTTGTATAAAGGCGAGACAGAACCCAAAGTGAAATCCAAAGAAAATAACAAAATGCTTTAGGGAGCAGTGTTCTCAGTTCGACTCAGATCTGTGTTAAAGCTGCTTACATCATCATGTTTAGCTTACATTACAGCCTTTCTGATGATCAGCTTACTAATTATCTACTTAATTTGCAATATGGGATTACAAAAACACACACCTGCACAGACAGAGAATTTGTATGCTCTTACTTCCTGATATACTGGATAATCTGCTCATGCCTCAATTAGGTTAGGTTTAGTACTTCACATTGTACAGATTCATATGGAAGACTATTTTCATGAAAGACCATTGTGAGTTATATCTTGTAATTCTGAGCTTGAATCAGTGTAAAAGTGAAAGAGAGAGAGAGAGAGAGAGAAGATGAAACAAAAAGTAAAATAAATCAGAAATTTGAGAAATAAAGTAAGATTTATGAGACTTAAATTCTGCAATTCTGAGAAAAATGAGTGAGATCAAAAGTTGAAATAATGATTTTTGTATGTTTGATACAAAAAAAAAAGCATCAAAAGAGGTGTAAAATCAGAATTGTGAGATATAGAGTCAGAGTTCAATCTCAGTATTGCAATTTAAACTTTGCAAGATAAAATCGCAAATTGGCTCTTTTTTTTTATTCTGTGGGGAAAACCCAAATTTGTCACTTCATAAAATCTCATGAGATCAGGCTGGAATCTAGAGCTGCACAATTAATTAAAAAAACGCAATCTCGATTTGACCCCCACATGATCTTAATCCAACATTTATACGATTCAGCCAATTATATTTTCAAGGACAGAAGAGACTAGTATAACTTGTCTGATCTCGAGATAACACGCAATCACTCACAGCGGGCGTGATGACACCAGATGTCAAATGCGGTTTTGCGCAGGCAGAGGACAGGTGTGCTTGTTACGCCGGTTCTGTTCCGTTCCGTCCGCACTGCTTTGGAAGTATTCTTAATCGCGGATGAGTGCAGACGGACGCGTGCGTATGCTGCAACCCAGTATCACGCCAAGACGTGACATTATCACGTTGGTCCACTTTGAAAAACGTGTAGCTGTCACGGTTTAG
>JAUCMT010000043.1:4962330-4974092 GCA_032357475.1 Enteromius thamalakanensis | reverse complement strand
GCAGTTTCAGAGCGTGGTCACGCTGGAGGCGTTCCCAAAGCGTTTTTGGACGCAGTTCGAGTTCCTGAAAAGGAACATGTAATTTGACTGAGGTATGTTGTACGTGTCATAAATAGATTAAAACTAGTCAAAACAGACTGCACCCTCAATTGTCAGGATTTTCAGCTAGAGCTCCCTCTGGCTTCACCACTGACTCTCATGCTGCATCCGAATTTGCATACTGCTTAAGTAGGTACAACATTTAAAATTGAACATACTACTCGACCGTTAAAACAGTACGTTCTATATAGTTTGAATGTGAGTAGTATGAATGGAATTCGGACGTACTACATCCGCCATATTGATGCTGTCACGTACACTTAAAATGAGCCACGTCTTCACTTTCTGGCATTTTTCGAAATATGACGCCTCCTCTCCCTGAGCCTTATGGGATAGGAAAGTGTCCATGGTATGCTTACTACTGAATTCGGCCCGAAGTAATAGGTCATCCGGGTACTTCTCGTCTACTGAATTTCGATTGCTATGAATTCGGACATATTACTCGCCTTGCATGCCTTTGCGTACTATATAGTAGGGAAGTAAGCGATGTCTGACGCAGCATCAGACTGTTATCCATACTACACTACCCAGCAGCCATTGCACCATCACACCACCACTTGATCACATACACCTGCACCTTATTATCCACGCCCTTATTAACCCCTGCATATTAGTCAGTTTCTCGCTCCAGATTTTTGCGAAGTCATGTATTTCCTTGTGTTGCATTTCTGAGTGTTAATCTGAGAGTGACTGTTAATAGGCTTTATTGACCTCTCGTTGACCTGCTCCTCCTGAATATTATTAATGTCTACATGTAGCTACTATTAGGTAAACACAGACTGCTCCTGCAGAGCAATATTAAAACTGCAGTTGCAACACAGAGAGCCATTACAGTTTATGATTTGCAGTTAGTAAATGAAATGAATCTAATAAAAGAGAAACTGGCACTGTTAAAGAAAACGTCTAGGTTACGAACGTAACCCACGTTCCCTGAAGGAGAGAACTGAGGTGTTACATATGGGTACTCGCCAGAGAGACCTATCTGCTTTGAGCTTTTACCAAAGGCTAATGAATATTGGCATGCACTGATTGCGCTCAGGTGCACCTCATCACTGCGTGCGTATAAGAGGGCACGCACACAGTGCACCTCCATGTTTTTGCTGAAGAGCCGTTGCCGGTGTCAGCACGACCCTAGAGATGTGACAGGAGAAAGTGTAACATCTCCGTTCCCTCCTTTAGGGAACGTGGGTTACGTTCCTAACCTAAACATTACCCTTTCAGTCGAATCACTTCGACGTTACATATGGGAACATCCCATGGAACAGGCCACACTCTAGGGCCGCGTTACGCGGAAATTCCCCTGCCAACTGGCGAGACATTTTTAGCTTTTCCAGTTCGTTAGCAGAGGAATCTGCAATTAACCTTCCTAACCTCCCCACGACCCGAATATGCGGAGGTCATAAAACCTGGCGAAGGGTTGGATGTCGCCCAGCCCTCAGCTCTGCAGATATCCGCTAAGGAGGCTCCATGAGCCAATGCATGGGAAGAGGCCATACTCCTTGTTGAGTGCACTATCAGTCCGATGGGGCAAGGCTCTCCCTGGTATAAATTAGCTAGGGAGATGTCTTTTACCACCCAGTGAGCCAACCTCTTTTTGTTGACAGCATTCCCTTTCTGCTGTCCACCAAAGCAGATAAAGACTGGGTCTGCTTCCTCCCTGGACAGAGCTTGCAGGTTCACCACCTGATCGCGGAAAGGCGTGGTGGGAACCTTGGGCACGTAGCCGGGCCAGGGTTTCAAGATGACGTGAGAATCAGCTGGGCCGAACTGAAGGCACTCTTCGTCGACAGAGAAGGCTTGCAGATCCCCTACCCTCTAAATGGAGGCCAGCGCGATGAGAAGCGCTGTCTTCAGTGTCAGAAATTTTATTTCTGCTGACTAAATCGTCTCGAAGGGAGCAAGCTGCAGCCCAGCTAGGGCGACGGCTAGGTCACTAAAGGGCAAAAGATGTGGTCTCGGGGGGTTCACCCGATGCGCACCTTTGAGGAATCTGAAGATGAGCTGATGCTTTCAGAGGAACGCGCACTCTACTGCGTCATGATAGAGGTCTGTCTTGGCCTCTCCGAAGTGACTCCAGATCAGCTGGACTACCTGGGGGTGGAGCCCCCATTCTCCAGGGTGGGTGGACTGCCGTGAAAGCTGATCCGCTGCACGGTTGAGTACCCACCGCTCTTTTTGGACACGATGAAGTATGGGCTGTAACATCCTCATCTCGCTACAGGGACAGGCTAGATCGCTTTGTTCGCCAACCTCTGTGCACAGTACGGCAGCATCGGCTTCTGAAAAGCGAATGGTGCGATACCGGGGCGGGCAACTGGCGAACTGAATCGCATAGCCGAGGCGTACCGTCCGAATCAACCACTGCAAAGGGGACCGGGAGCGCTATCCAGAATCCAAACTGCATCGACAGGGGAATGAGGGGAACGTTGACCGCCGTGCCAGTATTGGGGTAGCCAGTAGCGGGGCGGGGACAGGGACGAATCGTCTGGCTGCATCTTGCAGCGCTTACCTGTCTCCCTGGCTCCCATGCTGGCGACACAACGCCCTGGGTCAGTATCTGTGAAGACAAAATTTTTGTTAGATGAGGAGAGCACTTTCTGTGAAATTGTGGGTACCGCCGACCCCTGGCCCTTCTCCAGGAGTGGGGACGGAGATAGTCTCGACGTCCACCGAAGAGTAGATCTCATAATCTCCGGGCTGCCTGTCTCAAGAACGTTTCCCGCCCCTCCAGGTGTTTTTGGCCGGCCCCTGAGCAGGCGGGGTCCCGCGGCCAGCTCGACGACGTTGCCTTTCAGCGACCAGCCTGGCGAACCTTCTCGGCGTCCGGTACCTCTACCAGGATTAGCCAGAGATGGCGTTCCTGGACCACCGCAGTGGACATCACCTGATCAAGGCCACGCACTTTGACTTTCGTCGTTCGTAGAGTGAGGTCAGATGTAGCGCGGAGTTCCCACATCACCCCTTCGTCAGGTCCGCGCTCGTGCAGATCTTTGAGAGCTTTTGACTGGTACACTTGCAGTGTAGCCATAGCGTGCAAGGCGGTGGCAGCCTGTCCAGCAGCACTGTAAGCCTCGCCCGCAAGAGCATACGACAGCTTACATGCTCTGGACGGGAGACGAGGTTGACCCTTCCACAAAGCCGAGCCGGACGGACACAGATGGATGCAAGCATGACGAGTAAGTGGCTCGCCAGAACTTGGTCAGCTCTCCGTGCACCCACGGGAAGAAAGGGGAAGAGGTCATCCGCTCGCAATGAACGCATTGACCTTCCACGAACGCTGACTGAGCATGTTGTCGGCCCAGACATGACAGATAACGCTCGTGACCGTCCGACAAGGTGAGGAAACTTCCACACCCAGAAAAATACCTCTTTTTCCTGGTCGCCTAGGGAGGACCCAAATGCAGCAACTCCGTACACTCAGAGGTCTATGCTCACTGGATAAACGAAGACTGGCACAGACGGCCTTGAAAAAGGCCACCAGCTCGCAGAATCCGCTGTCAGCTGCCCAGAAACACTGACAGACGAGAGAGCTGGTCTTGCGGGAACATCTCCAACAATCACCTTCTTCTTCCGTAGTCGAAAGCCCAGGGATCTCCAGCTCCAAAAAGCAGCAATGGCTCTGAAGCGAAAAACTGCAGGTGTACTGTGCGCGTGCCCTCTTATACTCACGCAGTTGTGAGGTGCACCTGAGCACAATCAGTGCACGCCAATATTCATTGGCCTTTACTAAAAGCTCAAAGCAGATAGGTCTCTCTGGCTATTTCCCATATGTAACGTCGATGTGATTCGACTGAAAGGGTAACATCGAGGCTGGTGTTCTACAACTGTTTATGAAATGTATTAAAACTAAAGCACATATTCATCATGGCCTGTTGCTAGTGATGTTGACACTGTTCTGCTGGTGTTATTGTTTTGTTTTCTTTTGTTTTGGGTGTTGTTTGTTTCCTTGTTTTGACTTCTTTTGTCAGTTTGTTTTTGTGTGTTCTGTTTTAGTTTTTTTCTTTGATATTTTGCTTTGTTGATGATTTGTTGTTTTGTTTTGTTTTGGGTTTTGTGTTTACTGTAGGTGTTTTGGTTTGTTTGAACTATCCAGAAAACACAAGCTACCGTCTTGCAATGTACAGCTCACTTTTTTTCCAGACAAAGCAAATATAGCTTAGTAACACTGCAGTGTAAAGAAGATTTATGTAAGGCTAGTGAGAAATGGATGTGCTGTCATAGGAAAAACACGTTACAGGAATTTCAGAAATCCAGGCTGCAAGGAGGCGCTTATTCAGCAGAAGAAATATATTCTGAACTTCTACATAAACATAATTTATGTAGACATAATTTGTTATAAAAAATTCTTAAAAGGTTTTAATGGCCACTGCTATCTAAGTAATTGACCACTGTACATCTCCCTAATAGTAATTTATAAAGTGTTGACTGTAAAGAATTGTAAGCTAATCTAATTACATGGGTTAAGTGTGATACAAATATAATTTGATTTTAACCAAAAATATTGATGACATTTAAAGAACGTACAGTTTCGTAAGCATCAAATAAGCATATTATTATGATTTCTGATGGATAATGTGAAACTGGCGATTGGAATAATGATGCTCAAAATTCAGCTTTAATTCTAATAAAATTAAATTTTAAAATACATTACAATAGAAAAACAGTTACTTTACATTTTCATAATATTTCTCAGTTTTACTGAGGCCTTGCAGAAGTTTCTTTCAAAAACATTAAAACATCTTACTGACAACCACTTTAGTTTGTTTATACAGTATCATATTAAAACTTTTAGAAATTCATTGAGTTCATTAATATAAAACACTTTTTTCTTGTGGTTTTACAAACTGTACAGAACAATTTGCCTACCAACTCATTCTAAACCAAAAGATTGAAGCACTGTGGGAAAAAACGTAGGTGGCATCCCGCATCTTTGAAAAGCAGAAATCATGTCTCTTCAAGAGGACTGTAGAGCGAACAGATGGCCTGCAAGAGAGACTGCAACAACTTTCCATAAGTTTGTGTGTGTGCTTCTCATCTGAAGGCAGAAACACCTGTTGAGGAGTGTTTGACACAGGTCTGAACTGGTATTTATGCTCGACAACGGCCATTTGACAGATATGGGTTGCAAACCATCCCAGCTGTGGAGGAGAACCCACCTGTCGGAGTGACAGAACACCTGGCAGAACATCCTTCCCATCTCTCTGGCTGCACGTACATCCGTCTTCAACCCCCCATGACCCCTTACCGTTGATCTCATTGACATCAGTGCAATAGCCTTGTAAATGCATGTTTTTCCTCTGGCTGTGATGGTAAAAGCATGTACAAACACTTTCTCACCTCTGATTCTGTGGAGAGCCAAAGGAAGCTATGATTCAAAATTTGAAAGTTGCCCCGAGCATTGTGTTGCTTAGCAACCGCCTCCTACCTTCACAGTCATGTAGCCAATAGCAGGTTTCAGAGTAGTTCAACACTAGGCCTGGAAACTTGTGAAGTCTGCCAGGACCCTCTTCCACACACGCCTCAGCACCTTCCTTTGCATTTACTGTTGTTCCCCTCTTTTGAGCTCTGTGAGATTGAAATCCTATATCAAAGTCAGTATCTCACACTTGTCTGTGTTCACAGAGCCTTGCACAGAGATTGCGAGAGACCTCAGCAGGGGTTTCCATGATCAGGGTGTCAAATATTGCATAAAGAGCATGCACGATTGCACAAGTTTAAAGCAACAAACCTCAAGTCAAGTGAACCTCAGCCAAATATGCATAAATTGTGGAACAAAATGTGAGGCCACCGTACAACAAACGCAGCATGCACAAATACAATTGCATGAATGCACATATATTTAAAAAAAAGGGAGGGGGGGGTGCGAGATTACATTAAAAATATTACATGAAGCTTGCAAATACAAATATTACAGAGCTAGCATTATAGGACTACTGAACTGTGCACATTTGCTTAATTTTACACATACTATAGTAAATAGAGCATGCATGCATTATTCATGAACAAATATTAAAAAGAATGCAGTACTGAACAGCTATCACGTGCTGTATAAAATCCACCAGTGAGCACACAAAGATAAAGTTTAAATGTACTGGAACACAAGGATCAACTTAAGAAGGGCAGACAATCAACTTAAACGAGCTAGACACACCTGAAAGGAATACTTAATTAGACGAAACTAGGTCACAGGGTAAAAAACGCAGAGCACATGGGAAAGGACAACAAAAACATTTCAAACGTGTAACATTTTGCCCCCTCCCAGCTAGGTGCAAACTTGCGCCGTAACAGAACCAACTGAGGAAGGAGGGTGGGGGCTTTGGAGGAGGGCGTGGTGCAGGACAGGGGCAATACAAAAACAAATAAAATCTAATGTGCAAGGTGGGAGGAGCCAGGGAGCATCTCGGAGCAGGAGCAACCAGATGGTGGCCCAGAGACCATGATGAGTCCCCAGGGCAAAGTTGACGGGGGAGGAGCCATGGAGGAGGAAAGGTTGACAACTCCAGGGAGCCAACTGATGAAGATGACACTGATGGAAAATGAGCCCAAGGTGGAGCTGATCAGACGGAGAGCTGAGGCGACACGGAGGATCTGGAGGGCCACGGGGGAGCTGCAGGCTCAGGTGAATGAGGCAGAGGTGAGGAGCTGGAGGACCGCTGCGGAGCGACGGAGGACTATGGTGGAGCCGGAGGGAAGGATGAGCCTGACAGAGCTGGCAGGACAAAGGGCCGAGGCGCAGACAGAGGAGTGGAGTGGAGCCTAGGCGGAGCTGATGGATCAGAAGACCAAGGTGGAGTCCAAGGCTCGACGGCTGGAGGTGACACCAGGGGATCCATACGCCCAAGCGAATCCGGAGACTGGCTGCCCCGAGGCAGATCAGCATAAGTATACTTTCATATAAAAGGAATTTGACTCTGGTAGGTGTTATGCTCTCTAGACATGCAACAAGAACATCCATCATTATGCATACAGTACATAAAGTGTTAGAGGTACTATGGATATATGATGGATATCAAGAACAATCCTATCAATCAAGCCCTATCATTCCCTGGGCCGGGACTGACAGAGCAAGATAGATAAGAGTAAGAATAGAAAAAGTGCAGGTAAAGTGTAGTTCAGTGTGGAGGTGGTCAGGGTCCATGTAATAACGAGATTGAATGATAATGATCTCAATGGAGGTGGCTGGCTCAACTACTGTTCAGGTGGGGAAGAAGCTGTTCTTGTGTCTGGTCGTTTTTGCAGGCAGGGATTTGTAGCACCTGCCAGATGGTAGGAGGGTTAAAAGAGAGTGTGGGGTCTTTAATGATGTTCTCTGCCCGCTTCCTGGACCTGCTGGAGTACAAGTCCTGGAGAGAGGGCAGGGGGGCACCAATTATCTTTTCAGCTGCCTTGACTGTGCGCTGAAGTCTACTTTTATCTTGTTTTGTTGCTGATCCAAACCTGATATAGATGGATGAGCAGAGCATGGATTCAATAGAGGCTGTGTAGAAAATGACCAACAGGTCCTGAGATAGGCCATGCTTCCACAGCTGCCATAGGAAATACATCCTCTGCTGTGCTTTTTTGAGAATTGAGTTGATGTTTGATTCCCACTTAAGATCCTGAAAATTATGGATCCCAGGAACTTGAATAAGCTGACATTTGAGACTGACGTGTTGGATATATTAAGGGGAGGCAGCACTGTGGGATGCTTCCTAAAGTTCACCACCATCTCCACAGTCTTTAGAGCGTTGAGTTCTAGGTTGTGTTGACTGCACCAGAGCACCAGCCTATCAACCTCCCGCCTGTATGCAGACTCATCCCCACCCTGGATGAGCCCAATGACAGTGGTGTCATCTGCAACTTCAGGAGTTTGACAGTTGGGCCACTGGAGGTTCTTTCATTTGTGTAGAGGGAGAAAAGCAGTGGGGAAAGTATGCACCCCCACAGTGAACCAGTGCTGATTGTCATTGATCCAGATGTGGTATTTCTAAGGCACATATGCTGGCTCCTGTTTGTAAGAAAGCTGGAGATCCACTGACATATAGCAGGAGAGACAGTGAGCTGAGAGAATTTGGCAGTGAGGATTTCTGGTATAATAGTGTTAAACGCAGAGATAAAGTCCACAAACAGTATCCTGGCATAGGTCCCTGGCTGGTCAAGGATGAAGTGCAGCCCCATGTTAACTGCATCATCCACTGACCTGTTTGCTCTGTTGGCAAACTGTAGGGGGTCCAGCTGGAGGCCTGTTATGCTTTTGAGGTGGGAAAGCGCCAGTCGTTCGAAGGACTTCATGACAATGTAGTCATTCAGTCCAGTGATAGAGGTTTTCTTAGGGACTGGAATGATGGTGGAGGTTTTGAAGCATGAGGGAACTTCACATAGCTCCAGTGATTTATTGAAAATGTATGTGAATATTGGTGCTAATTGGACTGCACAGGCAGGATGGGGATACGCCATCTGGGCCTGGTGCTTTCCGGACATTTTGTTTCTGAAAGAGGCAACAGACCTCCTTAATGTTTATGATAAGTGTGGATTGTATCTTAGGGGGAGGAGTGGTATAAGTACTTGTACTTGTGAACAAAAGCCAGGCAGATGTAATCCATTTTCTGGGGTGAGTTCACTGAGCCAGGTTTCAGTGAAGCACAGTGCAGCAGAGTGTGCAAAGTCCTTGTTTGTCTTGTTCAGAAGAAGCAGTTCATACATTTTGTTGGAAAGGGACCGAACATTTGCCAAGTGTATCGCTGGAAGAGGCATGTGTATCCCCCGCTGCCGAAGTCGCACAAGCGCACCGGCACGCTTCCCTCACCTCTTCCTTTTGTTTCTCCAACAGGTAACTGTTCCTCAGATCAGATCATTCAATAAGCTTATTGCATCAATGAGGTTATGTGGAATTTTGTCTGAAGTTTGTTCTTTGATAGACAGCAGTTCCTTTCTGCTAAAACTATCAGGTTTGCATCATTAGTTTCCCCTAAAATAGACAAAAACAACACAAATAAGAGAGAGCGATGTACAGAGGATGCCATTGGTGGCGCCATCATGTAGCAATTGAACAGAATACAACAGTAAAAAAACAAAAAACAGAAGCATACTGCAAAGTATATGTTAAGAAGCGGACTCAACACAGAAGGTAAGTTTATAATAAAATGAGTATCTATTGCAGAATAAGGACTATGGTTGGAGTAAGCAGATGAACACAGGTGAGTATGTAGATGGCTTGTTTGGAGAGTACTTATGTTGAGATTAACTAGAATTACCATAGGAGCGTTGGAGACGATGGAGACACATAGACGGTGGACCACGACCACACACCACAGCTTGCAGATGATGGAGACACAGAAAGAAATTCCTTGGAGACTGGCTAGAACACAGACATTGCGGTGTATAACAGGCAAGTCTGATAGAGAGTTCTTGCCAGAATGAGTCCAACTAATCATGACCGAGCACGTGGGTTGTGTCCGATACTGTGGTGGTAGTTGGAGATGGAAGGTGACAGGGTTGATCTGCTCCACAATCGGAAAAGGAACAACAAAACTTGGACCAAGTTTTTTAAAGGGCAGGGACAGGCGAATATGGAAACCCACACCTTCTGGCAGACTTGTAATCAACAGCAGGAGCATCCGATGGTTCACCGTTCCATGGTTTATGTCAGAGGAGCCAGAGGAGAACTGGACCCAAATAAGCCTGGTTCTCCCAAGGTTTTTTTCCCCATTCTCTAATGGATGGGGTTTTGGTTCCTTGCTGCTGTCGGCTCTGGCTTGCTTAGTTGGGGAAACCTGATTTCCAAAGATTATCGTCGTCTTGACTACAGAGACCATCTCTGCATTTGATAAATAAAGTTTAATTCTCGTCATTATACATTACCATCACTATGTTCTTCGATTTGGCTTTGAGTAAAAATCTAAGTGGTTCTAAAACAGACAAAAGTCAATTTGCAAATTTTGAATAATGTAACTGGACATGAAGTAAAAAATAATAAAATAAAGAATACTTTGTTTAACTTTTCTTCTTTTTTTAGTAATAGCTATAGGCTAATAATACCGGATACAATGTAATATGTTTTATGCTGTCATTATAATTTCTATAATGTCGAATCACCGATGTCTTATTGACAGGAGATGATTTGTGGAAAGCGGTAAATGGAGAAGCTACGTTCATCCCAGTGACTGGATCGCTTGCTCCTAGCACCACCAGTATTATATGGAAACACAGAGACAATAATGGAGCTATTGTGAAGGTTATTGAATGGGACCGGGAGGACGGCAGCACTGACATTCCCAACGCCAACTTCAAATCCCAAGCAACTCTGGACAAAAGCACTGGAAATCTTAACTTAAAACATCTGCAGCTCAAACACAGCGGACTCTATACAGTGGAATTTAACAGCAAAGAGCAAAGAAAACAATTCACCCTGACTGTTATGGGTGAGTCCATGTATGCAATGCATTTCATATTCATGAAAACCTGTGTAAGCCAAATTAAAACAAAAACCTAGTGTTGATGGAGACTGTGTTGGTTAATATGCAAAAAATCATTAAAAACTTAGGGCGCATACAGGACACGTACGTGTTTAGCGTTCATATAACACCCAGTTCCCGCGTGCAAGTGATACAACATTTGTTAATGTGCATATGACACGCAGAGTGCACGTGCATAAGATACTCATCTATCCCACAACCCTAACCCTACCCATCGCGTAGCATGAAATATTTGGTGTAATGTTACTCACATTCCTGAGATTGGGTAACCCTAATCGTATTTGCATATATGTGTGTATATAAGTGTTTTTATTTTATTTTATTTTACACATTTAATAATTTTAAATTGGTCCTATTCATTATTTATAATAATATGAATTAATAATGATTACTGGATATTTATATTTATTTATCATATTTCAAAGAGGCTGTCAGCAAACCATATATTACAATGGAGTGCTTGGAAGATGCTCTTGAATGTTCCTTGAACTGTGAGGAAGCTTCTTCTGAAGGTATAGTCATTTGGAAATACAGCAATGGAGAGAAGGTTCAAGAACGCTATCATAATGAGAGGACAATAAAGGTGACCAACAGCAGTAACCCAGAGGAGTACTACTCCTGCATACTGAAGAACGCTGTGAGTACGGAGACCAGTGATCCAGTCTATCTGAGAGAGCTGTTTCATGGTAAGACTGCAGCATTGCTCCCTCTTTACATTTATTTACTGGATAGGAAATAACTAATGTGTGTGTGTGTGTGTTCACGATACTTACTCCTGTATGGGTGGGATAGGGATAGTTCACCCAAAAATGAAAAGTACCCCATATTTCACTCACCCCCAAGCCATCCCATATGTGACTTTCTTTTTTCAGACGAACACAGTCTGAGTTTAAAAAAAATGATGCTGGCTCTTCCAAGCTTGGTAATGCTGGTGGATAGTTATTTTGAAGCTCCATAAATCATATTTATCTATATGAGGGGTTAACACGTGTCTTCAAAAGCAGATCGATGGGTTTTTGAAATAAAAATATTTCTATTTTTAAAATGAGTAAAATATGAGCTATTCCTTTTGTAACGAAAAGGCTAGAGATGGTCGGATTCACGTGCAAACATTTATTAATATAAACATGAAAGAGAGTCAGGCAGAATCGGAATCCGTAATACAGGCGTAGTCATCAGCAGCTAACAAAACACATCCGAGGCGAAGGC
>JAUCMT010000043.1:4920820-4947588 GCA_032357475.1 Enteromius thamalakanensis | reverse complement strand
AGTTTATGTTCACATACAGTTACATGACACACTGCATGAACAATAATTTTTGAAAAAGCATAATAGGGGCACTTTAATGATTTTACATTATTATTAATACTACTTCTGACCATTTAAGCCAGATTGGAGCCTTGCCTCATTTGCAGCAGCAATTGCTGTTGGAGTAATGTTTATGGACTTTTCATAACACTAACAGTTTACTGCAGTGCTATTTGCATTTTAATGCACTGCACCATTTACTTTCTTCCCGTCACTGATCTGAAGGGATTATGAGTTCAGTACGCTATGCCTTTCTAATTAAAGTCCACTCAAAATGGTTTGTGCTGCACTGATTCTCTCCATGTTGTGGCAACTCCAGTTGCAGCAGAAACCCCCTGTCAGGCCAGTGGCAAATATAAACTGACACCCGAGTCGCCAACATCTCCCTGAGCCTGTCATTCTCAAAGACACGCTTGTATTTTCATTTCTGACATGTTTCCCTGTCAGCCATCCTTGTCTGGATGAGAACAGCAAGAAGCCATTTTATCTGAATTAAATCAATGCTTATGATGCATATATACTGTACTGCATTATTTCATAATAAAGTAAGTCTAGGCTTCAAGGGCTTTTTGATTTGATATTAAACCTTTACGGTTTAATGATTTTATACAAAAAAATGACTGTTAAGTTAATAATATGTTTCTTAACCACTAAATCAGTATTAGAATGATTTCTGAATGATTTGTCACATCTTTAGGCATGGTCCGTACTGAAGACACCTGACACTGAATTTCACCTAAGATCATGAGAGAAATGCATATAGCACTGTGAGAATATATTTCACCTTTGTGAAATTAACGGTGATTGTAAATGTAATTAAAATTAGTTTGATGGCTGGGTTGGTGGACCATGTTAAAAGGGCTACTCGGAGACCCACTGCTTCTTTCTTTGCATTGCATCATAGGTTTGAGTCTTATTCAGCCTGACACACAGCTCTTCCACTCGTGTGCACAAATACATTGCCTTTCCTATCTAGGCGGCCTCATTAATAAGACAGTAACTAACGGTAATAGGTTCAAATGGTCAGCACTGGACTTTAATTAACATGTTACATTACACTGGCCACTCTCATTCTCTTCCTAATTGTATTGCCTTTAAATGGCAGTTGCTTTGGCTGATCTGCAGGCTGCTTCATGTGTTATTTGTTAGAAATATGTTATGGCCCTGCATTTTTTAGAAACAGTGGGTAAGGAAAGTATTCAGACCCCCTTAAAATTTTCACTCTTTGGATATTGCAGCCATTTGGTACCATTTAAGTTTTTTTATTTATTAATTTACATACAGCACCCCATATTGACAGAAAAAAACACAGAATTGTTGACATTTTTGCAGATATATTAAAAAAGAAATACTGAAATGCCACATGGCCCTAAGCATTCGACCCTTTGCTGTGACACTCACTCAGGTGCTGTCCATTTCTTCTGATCATCCTTGAGATTGTTCTAAGCCTTTATTTGAGTTCAGCTGTGTTTGATTATACTGATTGGACTTGATTAGGAAAGCCACACACCTGCCTATATAAGACCTTACAGCTCACAATGCATGTCAGAGCAATTGAGAATCATGAGATCAAAGGAACTGCCTGAAGAGCTCAGAGACAGAATTGTGGAAAGGCACAGATCTGGCCAAGGTTACAAAATAATTTCTTCTGCACTTAAGGTTTCCTAAGATGATTTTGATTTTAGCAAATGGCTGTGATAAAACAAAGAGTGAAAAATGTAAGATTAAGAATACTTTCTGTACCCACTGTATAATGAATAGTGGCATTTTGAGTGGGCAGGAGACCTGTGTATAAGGGAAAAATGGCCTGAGAAATTAAAGTCTTGCATAATTTATACCATAATCACACTGTACATAAATTTGCTTTTAACAGAAAAAACTAGTTTACGTCATCATTTAACTTTTAAGCCTACCTGCCTACCATGTGTCTATAATATGCCTTTGAATGTAATTGTAAAATAGCCCCCATTTAGATTGTCATTTAAAGTTATTTTTATTGTTTATCACCTTCACATTTCTCCCACAAAACTATTACTTTTATTTAAGGCACATACTAGCCCTGCTGTTTTATTGTTGAAATCACTATATCCTCAGACCTGGAGAAAAGTGACAGAAAGAGGATGTCTGATCAATTTAAAGGAACTCTCTATGTTTAGAGCCTTCTTATCTAATCATCTTCTTGTCAGACTGCTAGTCCTTTCAGACAGGCTATCATTGCACCGACAGACTACTTCAGAACCTGTCATATCATATTTCAGGGTTAAAGTGGTATTTATAGCTTTATCAATACCAAGACGCATGACAGAACACAGAAGATTGTAACTGATACCCACCTGCTTTAACCTGCAAATGCTCACAGAAGTCCTACAAATCAGATAGCGGGGTTTATCAATGACAGTTTTAGAGAAAAGTGTGATTTTCTGTCTGTTATTTCATGCATATATACATATTTATAGTGTATATACACACACACACGCAAGCATATGCTTTTTTCATTTCAGTAAAAAAAAATAAAAATATTTAGCTAAATCAAAAATAACCATAACAAGCATGGTTTGTTTGTGCTTGAACATCAGCACATTTTACTGTAGCAAAATTTAGTGCTTATTTTTGAGTATTAAACTTTTGGTGTTAATAATACATGACATTTTTGTATTAATTTGCAAATTAAAATTTTACTTAAGGAAGCCCACAGCATAAAGGCATAATCTTGTACAATCTTCAGTTCTTTGTTACCATCTTAATTTGCATCAGCTCATTTGCTTACGGTGACCTTGGTAAACTGGGATTGTTGCAGCTTCCTTTAATAATCACCCCGGGAAATCTGTGGGTTGGCATGAGAATGGCACTTATTTAGCATAGCGCCATTTTACCTCTATTAAAAGGCAAAGCTCATATACAGGCCTGTTCAGTCAGCTCAAATTGTCATAAGATGTACAGATCTTGGAGGGTTAGAAAACATAACCCTGAGGAACATCCTTGCATAAACGCGTGAATCTATTTTTGTCCTAACGGCTTTCAACCCCCCTCTTTCTTTTTCTCATGCTTGTGACCTTTCATGCGTAATACTGGCCTTTATTCAGGAGCTATAGTTTGAGGTCACAGCACAAGAAAACAGCCATGTTTGCTTTTGTTAAAAAGATAAGAAAGAAGAAGGTGGAGTATTCAGACATTATATAATATTTATATAATAGAGTGCATCAGATACTATCATCTTTAGTATCTATCTATAGTAGGCATTACCTACAGTACTACCCATAAGATAAAAATTATTAAATTATTAAATGAAATATTAAATGTAGTTTGCCTACTTTTTTTATATGAAAGAGACATCACAAACTTGATATAAAGAGGATTTTCCTTCCAGGAACTGACTGTTACACTCTGTACCAGAGAGAACCTTTAATGAACAGAATTGGAAAAACTGCTAGACAAAAACAGGATATTACTCCACATTTTCACAGCAGTTATGTGCTGAAATAGTTATCACTGGGGGAATAAGTTCAGAGAAATGAGTCAACCATATTAAAGAAATACTGTAGCTCACACTGCTAAGGAAAGTCTCAGGTGTTTGTGATTAAACCAACATAATTTGGTTTATTATCTTATTTGTTTACTTATACACAGCATATAATGAAATTCATCATATTTCTAAGAAACATTTTTTCACACCGTAAGAATAAGGTAAGCTTTTGTGCAACATTATGTAGGGGAATACATTTGGTAAGTGCACTACACATACAGTTTTCTACTGCTGTCGTATATGACTGGCATGTATTAAGGAAACCACCCTGATGTTCAGTTGGTACTGTCTAATCGCATTGCTCTGCACAGAGCTGACATCTCGGATTTTTCCCAAGAGGATGTGGGAGGAGAATTATGAGCTCTGCTGGCTGTCACTAATAAATATGATTGATTGTCAGCATAATGTCGTTATTGGAATATTATACTTTTGATGCCATTGGGTTTTCACTGAACAGCTGGCTTAGCTTCTCCTTCGTTTGCTGGTTGTCTTTGTGACTCATACCACACATATGATCAATGCATTTCAGGGAATCCCTGTCATTTATAAAAACATTAAATGAATTGGTACAACTTTTGTGTTTCGTATTTATTTTTTAGTAGTAAAAATTCCATTATGTAAAGATTTACTCACTCTTAGTCCATCCAAGATGTAGAGGAGCTGTAGAGGTTTTTCTTCAGAACAGATTCGGGCCTGGAATTGGAAGATCAGGATAAATGTGATTTATTTTGTCTTCTGGGAAACGTAACTATCTTCTGTAGCCTCTGAAGGGCAGTAGGCTACTAAATGAAAAATTTGTTATTTAGGCAAAATAAGAAAAATTTACACATTTTGTTCAAAAGTTTTCACCCCCCGGTTTTCAATGCGTTGTTTTTCCTTCTGGAGCATCAGTGAGCATTTAAACCTTCTTGCACATGTGTGTTAAAAGATTGATCTTAAAATCATACAGTCATTGTTGGAAAGAAAATACACAAAACATGTTGGAAAACCAAAGAATTGGGAAGACCTGAAGGATTTTTTTGAAGAGTAGCAGGCGTTTTAACTGTTCAGGACAAAAAAGGTACATACTCATGAAACAAAACAAAGACAAACGGCTGTGGATCATTCAGGTAACAAAGAAAGGGGATGTAAACATTTTCAACTGTATATTACACTGATACAGGTGCTTTGAAAATTTAATTGTTTGCTCTGCTTGCAATGAATAAAATTCATTCATTCATTACATCACTTGCTCACCAATGGTTGTGTTAAAATTTCTTTTTCTTCGTAGTGCTAAATTTCTCAAAATTTGTTCAAATGAAGAAACTAACACGTCTACATCTTGAATGGCCTGAAGGTGACTAAATTTTCAGCAAATTCCCCTCACGCTTTCTGTGATAACAGCACCCTTTCCAAGACATTAAACACTTACTACTACATGTTACTCTCTGTTAAAGAGAAGCCAACTAAAGCAGTTCAAAGCACAAGTTAGTGATCTTCATGTGAGAGTCTAGTCATTGGTGTCCAGCAGAGATGCAGTGTCGTTTATTTTAATGAGCTCATGAGGATAAGATGAATTGGGCAAGCACTGGGGCAGCTCGTGGCTGCTGTGTTTTGTTGTTTGCTCGTTGTTTACCTGTTGAACATCATGCAGTGTCATTGCCTGTGCCTCCCTCCCACTCAAACCTAAAGAATACTCTTCAACAGCCTTGAAAGCAGGCAAAAGAAAAACATCATCCAAAGTCATGGCAACAGACGCACCTGCAAGGAGCTGCTACGGCATAATGCTGTTTACAAGTCAATTAGTATTTCAGGAGATTACAATTCAATTTGTGCTGAACAGTGTGTCCTTTTACCAACAGGATCAGTCTTGTCTTTGGTTTACAGTTTTTTTGCACTGGTTTTATGCACTTAATAATACATAATTTGATCTGCTAATCACTGGCTGCTCTTCCAAAGATCCGCAATAAATGGGGTCAGAGTTAAAACTGCTTGAATGTTGAGTGCTGCTGTAGCTCAATACACGAGGAAACAATGACACGAATCATGTGGAAGGACCTTAAATCAGTACTCCAGATTTCAAACAAGTTAAGCTCCATTGACAGCACTTGGGAAAATGTTGATCATCATAAAAATGTATTTATTTTTTCTTCAAAAAAGGAAAAAATATTGGTTTTAGTGGGGAACTTAAAACATTGAAGTAAATGGGGCAAATAGACAGTATACAGTATAACCACAAGATGTACAGTAATGTGGATGTTAACTTTGAGCATGGAAAAAACACTTTCACGTTTACTATATAAAATTGCAATCATAATTTCACAGCTTATTTTTTTAAATATAATTTCATTTCCATGCACTTGTTAGCACAAAAGTTTAATAAAATGTACTTTCACAAGGACACATTTCTGCTTTTAAGTCCTCCTTATATTTCCACCATTTACAGTACATCTATTTTATGCACTTTAGCATAACCTCAAAGCTTGCTTTCAAAGAAAAGGACCAAAAATTGTAAATAGTATCACTTTATTTCGATAGTCCACTTTATACATTCTACTAACAGTAAGTTATGGGAATAACGGCGTTATAAATAAAAGGCGTTACTAACTGTGTTATTTGTTTAGTAACGAGTAATCTAACGAATTACTTTTTTTCCACATTACAACACCGTTACCGTTACTGACAATAAAATGTGCCGTTACTATAATTTATTAAAATATATTATTTTATATGCGCAGAGATGGTTTTTAGATGCTTTTAAGAACTGTCAGTTTCTCTGGTAGTGGGCGGGACAAATGTGCTAATGACAATCTTATTTGCCGGCGCTCACCTATAATTGTTCTTGTTTTGATTTCAGCAAATCCATTCGAGCAAACGTTTACTACGTGATTAATATTCATGAACCCAGCAGCTCGTTAATACTTATGTATTTTTTTGTTAATAGTACAGAATTAGAATATAATAGTATAGAATTCGTAGTAGTTTTGTTATCTTATAATTTTTTGCCCCGATTTTTATAGAAGCATTAAATGATAAACAAGCACCACCACCAGTTAGTTGCATTAATTTAAAATTTAAAGGAAACGTATGTAGAATTGACATCTTGTGGTTGAACAAGGTAATGCAGTACAAATTCAAAATACTGGAGAGGGGTTTTTCACCCGGCCCCTCCTTTTCAGACTTGACGCACAATGAGGTTGCCATGATTGACAAACGCAAATTTTTCTTCTAACCCAAAACATAACCTAACAGTCTACACTGATACAGTATGTAGTTACAAATTAACGAGAATTAGTTGACATGTAATTGACATGTACTTATAAAGCTGCTTAAAGTTACAGTAGTAGAATGTCTAGTGGACTATAGAAATAAAGTGTAACCATGTAAATTATATATAATTTTTGCACCACAAATACTCTCTATTGAGCTTAAGTTGCACTGAACCCTGGATATTCCTCTAATGGTTGTGTTCATATCAGTCGCTAGTGCTTGCAGTAGGAGGCCTGCTGATGAGAAGTGTAACAGCCAGTAATTCTGAGGGCAGGAAAGCTGTCATCCTAAATAGAAGTACAGGATTTGTTTTGTTCTCTTCCTTTTCCTCTCGAGAAGCCTGATACCCGCTGGCTTTAGGGCGGGCATCATGGGCCCATTACACATTAAGACATAATATGCTCACAGCTCATATCTATCTGACAGAAAAGTGAGGTAATAGTCTGAGGCATCCTTTGATCCTGGGCGGAGGCGTATACAGCTGTTCAGCATGGATAATGCATTCTCTCAGAATGGAACATTAAATAACGCTGATCGTAGCTCTGGGCTGTTACATTTTTATACCCCTGACTGGGGAAGTGAAGGTTTTTGGTTTTTAGTTGAGAGTTAGTTGAGACATCATAAGATGACTTTAATAATTGTTTATGCCTACTAAAGCATAAAAGATGGCATGGCAAGAGAGAGATAGATGAGAATTACGAGTGTGTGCATCAAATGTTCGCTTAAAACAATTTAACTTTAAGTTCATTTTCTTTACTAACAGTGCCGCTGTTACCTCACTTGTGAGAAGTCAAGTTGTTTTCAAGGATAAAGTCGCCAGAGTAGCGCTAGCACCATTATGTCTTCTTATGTCTTCAAACAAAATCTTTGTTTGGCCAGTGCCGTTGTGGGTTTTGGTTATTTTGCTGTTGTAAGCATAGACGTATATATGGTTGTATTATTTATGGTCTGAAATAATAGAAACCATTTGGCGATGTGGATGTTGAATTGTAATGCATTCAAAGACCTGCCTGGAATTACGTTCGCCATGCAGTTCCTTGAAAATAATTGCACACCATAGAACGTTCAGATTCAAGCATTCAACGGCCCCATAAATGCACTTAATGCTAACAAGCTGAACCTTAATAAAAAAAAGAATGATTGACAAAATGACAAATAGGTATATAGAATCACAGAATGACAGAACGGTAGAATGTCAACGCTGGTGTCAAGGACGCTGTCTAGTAGAGTCCTCAGAACGTTCTGAGATGGTCATGATATTGAGATCTTTAAAGGGTTGGTGAACGTTATTTGGAGGACCTTCAGGGAACAATTTTCAGGAAGTTCTTAGGACCTTTAAAGGACCATGTTTAATTTGGAGATTTGACATTTCCAAAATGTTCTCAGAACACACATGCTTTTTCTTGACTAAAAATGGCCAGAAGTCTCATCCATAGGCTTAATTCCACGTTGAAGAATAAGGTGGTTAATGCATGCTCGAGTAGTCTATTGTTTCAGACAACATCAACTAGTGGTTGAAGTAACTTGACTACTTGACTAGCCCTTGGATTTCATCCAATCAGAATCCAGGATTCATACTGTGTGGTGTTAGAGTACAGTAATTGTGTTTTAGCTTTGTTTACGGGAAGTCAAGGTCTTTCTCCAAACACATGCTGAGATTTCTTGATGTGAACAAAAATGACCTATTTCTCAGCACCAGATAGAGAGCAATCTAGACAGGGGCAGCGTGACTCAGTCCTCTAGGAGGTCCACACTAGCATCATCCTACACTAAGGGGTTCTGGCATTTAGGAACACTGGAACACAACAGTAGACTCATCAGGCTAAATGAGCAATGGCAAGATGAGAGAATGCAGCCTGTGGACTTCCTTCCATGTGTGTGTGTGTGTGTGTGTCTAATAAAACATGTAGTTCTGTACGTCTCTTATTGGTGAAGATCTGCCTGTCTCGCTGTGAAAGAGGAAAAAAGAGGCCAGAAAGATTCACTGCTGACTCCAAATGAAATGTGGTTTATTAATGTGTGAAATAATGCAGTCACGATATGTGTGCATACCGGGCAGATGCAGACAGGAAATCAGTACCGTGTTGCAGCTCTCCTGAGAGCACTTCAATCAAACTCTCTCTGCATAGCCTTCATTTATTAAACATCTTCTATCTCTGTCTGGAACCATTAGGAGTGACAAGAATAACACTGCCAGTGAACTCCTACCTCTACATGAGCAAAAGAAAAAAATATATATATTTTTAATTATTTACAGACATCCATTTGCAAAAAATTAGTGTCATTCACGCCATTAAGTGAAAAAAAAAAATGCAGCATGAAAGGTCAATATAGGACAAAAACATACACAAGTGCACCAAAACATTTGGTCCCAATGTACATAAACACACCACAATGTACAGAAAAATATTTTGCATTACTGTGATAGTAACAGGTATTAATTTTATTGTAATTTCACACTTAGTCATTTTTTAAAATAAAATAAATTAAATATTAATATTATTATTATTTTAACCCACAGTAAATAAAAAAATATCAATTTAATTAATAAATATCTCTTGCACCACATAATATTTTACAAGCTGAACTAGTGTAGTGTTGGGCGATATACCAGTAGACATAAATACCTTTTGTCAACCGGTATAGATTTTAGATCTCTATTGCAGTTACACACTCACTTGACGTTGCTGTGCTACTTGTTCACAAAAACTTACATTTGTGCACGTTTTTAATCACTGTGACTTAATAACAAGGGATTGTAAGACATTGAAATGCCATCAGCAGTATAAGAGAACTAATTTTGCTAATTTTCAGAGACCTCTTTCCAAATGCATTGAGGGGAAGGCGCCATGTGAAGATGGTGCTTTTAGCAAAGTAGTATTAAACCCAGCTATTTTTCCGGCTTCATATGCCTTCAGCAGTCATAAACATGATAATTTAGGTTTGAAAAAAAAAACTGCTCAAAAAATACATATAGTACAGTGGATCTGGGCAGCTCTTAAAGAGACAGCAGTCTGATATTCCGGCGGTGTGCCATTCATGTTAACCAAACATCAATAGAGCGAAAACTCTTTTGTAACTTTAATACAACATATGTTTCATTTATATAGGGAAGAATATGCAGTTTAAAAAAAAAAATACATTTAATTATTCTTGATTAATCGCTGACTGTTTACTTGATATAGTTTTTTTATGTTGTTTTTATTTAGGCCAGTGTTAGTTTTTTGATATGAACACTGGTGATTAGAATTATAAAATAAAATGAATAAATAAACAAATAAAAATTGGTATCACACAGAAAGCATTTAAAGCAAAAACTACCATATCATAACCATTCAAATTAAATTACTTATATCATTTTGGTCATATCACCCACCCCTAACCAGAACTAACCTTGCCTTGTCATAAAGTCAAATTAGACTTAGACATATTGACTTAAAAGACATATCAAAGGTCTAAAAGATGTTTTTTTCCCTCTCAGTTAGCTGCACCACATTGCTTTAATTTGGTGGACAAACATTTTGTATATCAGTAAGCAGTGAAGCATTGTTTCTATGAAATTGAAGATTATGCCAAACAACTTAACAAGGTTTTCTGTATTATTATATCATATTTGTATTACCAAGCCATTATTGACTTTATGTCTTTCTTTTAATCAAATAAAAAAATATTTTAATCAACCTAAATTCTGAACCGAAAAGCATGCACAGCATAGATGACACATTGCCGTTATGTGTTAATTGCATTTTGAATCTATTTAATATGCAATCTGTCACATTCAGATTTATCTATTTGTCAAGCAGAAGTCTTTCAATCCTGTAATTATCCCTGGTCTTGCATTGTATAATACATTACGTTACATTTTGCAGTATCAAGCCTAAAGCTTATTCTCAGATGTATTCATTTGCAATTAAAATGTCATTATCATAGTTAGCAGTCTGATGCTTCATAGTAGGTGTGCTGTTTTAATCTCTCCCGTGAACAGCGACGCTTTCCCTATCACCCTGCCTTAACAGTGTCAATCCCTACCACTTCACACTTAAACCACCTCACGTAGCACACAAAATAGCTTGCAATCTCATGATGAGATGTTACGGAGCTCTGAATGAGGGCAAATTAGACGGAGCACGGCACAGTAAGAGACGCAGGTGTCGCCACACAAAGACTGAGACGTGAACTACTGCTGGTGTGAATGAGTCTTTACAACAGCCCATATGGCAAACCAAGCACATCGTCTTCCACTCAATAGTGCTCACTCCACTCGCAGCACACGTCTCTGTTGTTTCTACGGCCCTACAATCTGTCATTGCAATTACACACAAATGAAGCCATTACATGAACACAAACCAAGATAGATGGAGTGTGTGGAGGGGTATACTGTGGGCAATCATTCATGCGCTCATTGAGGAATGACGCAGTCAATAAGTAGATACAATTAATCGGCATTAAATCACAGCCAGATGACTGCCATCAGAATGAGGAATATTAAGTCTCTATCTCTGGGGATCATCTCATTACGGTCTTCAGGTCACCACCTGCTCACTTGTTTCTGTGTCTCACCTCTAGGACTTTTACCAAAATGTTTTATTTTTTTTACATGGAAAGGAGGAATACAAAGGTCTGTGCACAATGGATAAGTACACAGATACATCAGATAAGGACTGAACACACAAGAGCATTCTGGGAACTCTGGCACCAGTGAACAGTTTGTTTGGCTCTGCTGAAAATTAAACATTGTCTTCTGAACAGTTAAGCATTCACAGTCCCTGTGAAAAACAAGTGCACTTATTTGGAGTGTAATTCAAATATTTTATGTAAATAAAAATAAATAATAATAAATAAAAAAATACCTGATAATATATTAATGAAATATATAAGGCAATTATACTTGAAACAGTACATATTCATAACTGTTTCTTAACTCACTTTTAAAAACAGCACTTTATAATCATTAAAAATAGGTTTTACTCAAATGTTCACTTATATTGTAGTTTTAAAGTGCCAATGTTATGGATTTTTATGCAGTGTGTAATGAGGTTATGCAGTGTAAGTGAATGTAAACATCATGCAAAGTTTTAAATCTGAAAGTACAACTCATATAAAGTTATTGTTTCTTAAAGGAAAGAGTCGACTTCACACCCACTTGTTCTTTTCACATCGGTCTGAATGAAAATGGTGTGCCACTTTTGGAGCAGTAAAAAGTAAACTTAAGTAAAATATTTAGTTATAATTTTATCTGTAGCAATCCACTTAAAAAGAATAAAAATAATAACTTAATAAGAATTATACACTACTTTTTATATCTGATGAACATGCCAGAGAGAGATAGGCCACATGTAAACAGTTTTTATGCTGTATATATTTTATTCACCTCTTAAAACTAGAAATATACAAAACTAGAAATATAACATAATGATTTTTTTAGTTTATGTTCTACAGAAACAGAAAGCCATGGGTTTGGCAAAACATGAGTTTAACTGAGATTAAATCATAGCATTAACTCATAAGAGCATTTACATTTTTGGATGAACTGACTTCTTTGTGTTTGTGTTCAAATTGTTGTTCGAAAGTGGACGTCATAACTGGAACAAGAAAAATATCCGGTTTATTTAAAGTTGGGAACACTGTGTCTATGAGCAGATGGGAGTTTTTATACAGATCCAAGAGCTCTTGAATTCAGCAGATTCTCCAGTGGAAGATTAAAGGCCAGTTCACACCAAGAATGATAACTATAACAATAACCATTACCATAACGGTTTAAAAATCACTGTAAAGTGCAACCACAATGATGATGACAAGGAAATTATATCATTGGCATCGCTTTCGTAGCATTTACGTTGTTACATATTATAATAATCATAGCTCTATTGTATGTTGTGTGGATATCATGCAGCTTACTTATTGGCGTAAAGGCTTTAGGACAATTATTGTTTGTTGTATTATAATGGTGACAGTTAAAAAATTGGAAATATACTTTTTTTGTGCATGGCATATCCTATTTTGGATTTAGGTTCTAAACAAACATTTTAAGGGCCTACATTGCACTTTTTTTGCAGGTAATGTACTGTATCTTTTATAAAAGTTGCAGTATTCTCTGGAACTCTAGAAGA
The DNA here is from genome assembly GCA_032357475.1 of Enteromius thamalakanensis. NCBI lineage: Eukaryota > Metazoa > Chordata > Actinopteri > Cypriniformes > Cyprinidae > Enteromius > Enteromius thamalakanensis. The sequence goes on along the minus strand of JAUCMT010000043.1, from coordinate 4,934,667 downwards.
AAGAATTTCTTAACCCAAAACTCCCTAGTCTCTTTAATGACTCTTTGTCATGTGATCTTTGGGAAAGTGAGGAGGTTAAGTCTCAGGTCAGTGCATCTGGACAGCAGCAGCAAAGACTGAAGCTCCTATCAAGAGAAATAACAGTCTGAAGGAGAACTGGACTTCTAACACAAGCTGAACTGTATATGTGAGCGGTGATATCTTAGAGGAAATTCTCTCAGATGGCACTTTTGGAAGCAAAATCAGTCTGGCAGGCTGAGAACATCCCTATTCCTTGCTGTCATGCAGCGTTCTACTGATACTTCTAACATACTCTTCTACTGCTCTCAGTAATAATCACATTACAACATCCACACAAATACACACATGCATATGCCATAACTGCAATGAGCCATTATATAGTAATAACTTGAGTTAGTGTGACAAATAGAATATATAATGATTGCAAAATGGAAACAGAAGGAACATAAATCATGTTTTAGACATGCTAAATGGTTAACTTTAGTATGGTGCATATAGATGTAGATCAGCAGTCCACACTTTAAAACAGAGGAACGCTGAATTCAAGACAAGTCAAAAGTGTGTGCGTGAGCATGCCTTTGGTCAAAGAGTGAAATGAAATAGCAAATGAAGAGAAGACATGCGTGCACTGGAGCACAACTTGATGAAAGACCAGAGCACAGAGCTGCTCCCCTCAGGACCACCACAGCCATTAATTAATCTACAGACAGACCAAACAAAACCACACATATGCAATGTTTTATCTGTGCTTTCTCTTAAAATGAATATGAGCACACTTACTTTTGTCTGCAATCAAGTAACTGATGCAACACAGCACTGCAAGCCAAGATATAAAAAAAATTGAAAAGATTTTTATTTTAAATAAAATTAATGTATTTTTTCAGAAAAATAAATCAAGCAAATCAAGCAAAAGGGGTAAGCAAAATCCTCTTGTTTACTGTTTGAAATAAAATCTAAGCTTTTTTTTTATTTTTATTTTTTTACAACAGAACATGAAAATGAGAGTTAAGATACTGAATGCTGTAATGTGTTCAATTAGGGGAAGACAGAGCTCTCATCGTTACACAAACAAGCAGTCACTAGTCATTTCTGGATACCTGGTTGATTCTTACAGTATGCAGTAGCCAGACCTTCACACTGATTGCTTTTGGGATTCATAGCAGCTTTCATTGGCCAAGGCCCGCCCATTAGGCCATTTAAGTGAAATGTCATATAACCAATCACAGTTTGTTTCACTCTGTGTCATGTTTCAGGGTGTGGAAATGTGCCACAGTAACAGACTGGTGTGTCTAACTCTCAGGGGTATTTTAAAGATTCTATCCTGTAAACTTTAAATATTTCAAAAACTTAAATATTTCGAAAACCCAGCATTTAGCTGATCCTGATAAACACAGCTGTAAACACGATGGCTTTCTACTTTCGTGAGGGGTTCAGCACCAAGGCATCTTTGTGGAATGTAAAAGAACACGACACACACATCTTCCAGAAATCCAACCCAGTCTGACGGCAATTCGTACATATTTTACGAGGTTTTGTAACGCCGTCATCATCGGCTGATCCCAGCACAGCCCCAGTAACTCGCTCACAATCCCCTGCCTATTAATTAGATTCACCTGCCTCCACTTATCTGGGTACTTCATAAGCGGCACTCACAACCAACTCAGCGTCTGAGCTCAAGGTAACAACCTCTGTCCTCTCCAAAGTACTGATAGTTCCTTGATCTCTACGCTGCAGCCTATTTTCCACTGTGATGCATTTAAGTTATAACCTTTGAATTCTACCTGTCTGTGGAGTCTTTGCTTCAAGCGTTACAGGTTTTAATATTAATTAAAAAATTTACATTTTAGTTTGTACATATTTTACAAGTTGCCAATACATATGAATTTGTATAAATGACCTAGACCTAACCCTGCCCCTAAACCTACCCTTCACTGGAGTTTAGACAAATCATACAAATTGTACGAGTGATGTCATCAAATTTTGTACGAATTTGTACTATTTTGCCCCTTCTTACGAATATGTATGGTGGTTGTGGACAGTGTTGCATCCTGTATAATTTAACCAATTCCTAATCAAGCTAAAAGTTCAAAATATATTAATAAACACCTTTACAGCTTATTCATTCATACAGATAGTGTTCTCCCATTGTCTCCACTGGCTAAACACAATAATTAGCGCTAAATTATGTAGTTTGAGCTCTTTGTGTTATAAACAAAACTTGTTTCCTGTCACTAGAATTTATGGAGACTGCATCCAATGTGAACAAAGATTTCTCAGGGGCATAAATCCAACGAGGATTTGAAATGTCTTGCATGGGTGACTCAATTTTTCAGAGAATTTAAATTCATTTGGTTAAGAAAACAACAATGTTTAGGTGTGTATGAGAGGCACTACACTAGCCCCTTGCAGTCGGGGGAGGAGTAAAGAGACGACCGTCAAGTTGGACACTTATAGGTTTCCATAGTGACTTTTATGTAATGCAATATGACGTTTATGATTTGTATCTTTGTTTTGTAGTTAGCTATAGGACATTTTTCAAATCTAAGCAGTTTATTCAGTGTAGTGAAGCCTATCACAACATCCATTAAAAATCTCATCTGACCAATGAGAATAAATTGTGTCGTCATCAAGCCTTTCGCAGCCGATTTTGAGCAACTGCAGCACCTGACCTGTGCGACTGCTCTCGTTTTGCTCTCGCTGTACTTTGATGGCACATGTGATCGAAAGCCGGCTGCAGCGCCGATCATAGTCGGACAAATGATCTTACCAGAATGCATTGTTTTGTAAGGCGGCAGCCAATTTCTTGCGGCGCCGCATAAAGTTGAACACACCTATAGCCTTCTGTAAAAAAAATAAAATAAATTATTCACACGTGGTTACCGTTCTTCAAAATACCTTCTTTCATGTTCAACAATAAATATATACACATTTTGAGAAATATCCTTTATAAAAACCCCTGTATGCTGAATCTAAAACTTAATCAGAATCAATTTAGACATTTTTTATGCATTTGCTCCTGGCATGTAACTCTGCATTTATATTATGAATTAGCTTATATTATTTCAGGTCATCTTTAATGCATGTTACATTATTTAGCAGATACCAGTGCTGGTTGTCACGGGAGGATGGTATCTCATTAACTACTGAACGACAGAATAAGCTTTTCAGTCAAAAAATGCAAATATGTATACTTATAATTATGTTTTTTTTTATGAATGGCTTAATTTCACAACCTTTTAATTCCTTAAAAATAATAATAATAATACACCTTAAAAGCGTGCTAAACATGCGAACTCACACTGGCATCTTCAGATAACATTCGACTGTTTGAATTCTTACAAATATATAATGGACTGTTTAAAAGTAGCCTAGTTTCCATTATGACAAATTATTTCATACTCTGACATGAGGCATTTTGTCGCAAAGTTTTATTTAATTAGGATAATTGTGTATTTAAAAGGTCCATAAAGTCCTGGCACAACATATACACTTCACATTAATTAAGATAAAATAAGAAGAACAAGAATGTTAAACCTATGTGAAAATATCAATATAATATTTTCTTTCAGCACAGCTTATGTAAATACAGACGCAGAGGCATAAACTGGAAGATGCTAAATGCGTAGTCTACTTCAATATGATGGATTATTTGGCATTCCCTTTAATTACAGACATAACATAATCAACATTTTGCGTCTTTGAATCCGTGTAGCCTACATTATTATTTAGGTTATGTCTCAAACGAATGCTTGTCCTCTCAACTGTTACTAATGGGAGGTGGGAATAAGTGCAAACCACGACCTGTCAATGAGTCTGTGCGATCATTATTCAAGGGAAACTGACCAATCAATTTTACCGCGCACAGACAGTCCCGCCTCCGTACGTGGTTGCCAGGTCTCAGCAAAGTCTCCTTGAAATGTTGAACTTACGCATATAAAATGTGTATTTCAATATTTTATGAGAATAAAAATCTAACTTGGTTTTCATAAATCTGACTCATTGGAACGTTGTTTTTAGCCTGACAAAAATGAACAATGAGCTAAGCTATTATTATTTATTATCATTAATAGTATTATTATTGATGTGTTCCTGTAGTTATTGTAAAGGAGCCTGTCATAGCAACCTTTTTAGCGAGAGGGAACCAGTAGAAGTTTTTTTTAAAGCAGCCTAATTTATGCAGCTTATATATAACACAATAAAGAAATTCTAAATTACAAATGACAAAATAGTTCAATATATTTATTGAAATAATATTTAATGTATTATATATTATGTTATATATAATCATAGTTATACAACTTATACAAGTTATATCATATAAGTACAATATGTTAGTTCAATTGTGAATTTTTATTTATTTATTTTAATTTTTATTTACAGTCCAAGGTGGAGAAAGCTAACAATCACTAAAGCTGTGTACAAAAGTGTATTTATATATATATATAATATTATAATATAATATTTGTTTAGAATTAACAAATATTATATTATTACATTTGCAGTCGAAATCTTCTAGGATTGAAAACAATTAAGCAGCTCGCCTTCATTTTAAATAAAGCGTGCATTTTACTTAGGGGATCTGGCAACCTCTCATGCATCAGCGTTCACTGTGAATGGGTCTGAACCACAAGCGTCTTATTTTCTCGTTGCTCAACTACAATATCGTCTCTTAAATTGTTCGATTTGCTTGTCATCTAACTGACATTTCCAGAAACAGAAATTTACACGGGGTGAAAGCTTTTTTCCGAAAAAAAAAACAACATTCAAGATGGGTTGCGCTGGATTCACCTGCTCCAAGAATTCCCTGTGCGCGCTCAACATCCTCTATGTTGTAAGTAACCAACGCGTGAATGGAAGCAACCATATGGAACATCTTCAACAGTCTTTATCATTACATTAGCACATGTGCTTTACAAATACTCATACAAGAGGTTTTTCTTTGTGGCTTTACTGCAGTCCTCTGTGTCTCAGGATCCATGTGAATTATTTAGAGAGATTCTTTGTGTGGAATGAGGCCGACGAGCGGTTCTGGTTTCACGCGCAGCCTGTAGAATAACATCCCGGTTTCCTCGCAACTCGTCTGTTTTGGCAAAGTCACATCCTGCTTTTGTTCTGCCTATGCAGATATCCTGCTTCATTAGTAATTAGCTGATATTGTGTGCTGATTAAGCCCTCGTCTGCACGCAGTATTTACATTAGATTAGAAAGAAAACATTATTATCAGCTGGGATCATTCACTTGTTACTTAATAGGTGGTAGCAGAAGCTCAGGGTTCATTTCTCTTTATTGGTCAATAAGAGCAATATGCAATAACCTCAAAATACTAATTTCTGCTTTAAAGAATGAATAGGCTGAATCTTGTGTTATAAAGTGTGCTTGTGTTTTCTTGCTCAAGTGGCATCACAGCTGTTGTTGGGCCATTTGTGTTCCCATGAATCACCACTGACAGAAACCTGAACCCATTCACATTATTTTATACATTTTAACTTTAACTGTGTGTGTGTGTGTTTGTTTCATTTAATAACTCTATAAATTAGTCACTTTTTAGTTTTTCCAAGGCTATATCTAGATATGTAAGAATCTGTCATCATTATTAAAAAAACATTTAGGGAAAGGTTGACCAATTAACTGAATATTATTATGTCATGTCTCTCTTTAAAGTGGGAAAATTAAAAATATTTATTTAAACTATTAAAAATCAAAGTCCTGTAATCAAATAAATTGGAATATCTTGAAAATGACGGTCATAAATCGAATAGTAGTTTGATTTGGCTTTCATAACCATTCAATATATTTTTAGCGTTTGTGCTTTTGACATTTTTATTGCTTTTTTTAGTTTTACTTTTAATTGCTGAAAAGTTCAAACTTTTTAATTTAATTTGGTTTTGAAGAAAACATGTCTACTTTATAATGAATTGAATTATTTATTTATTCTATTAATTGTGTTTAATATCAATGTTATTTCCATTAATGACAGTGTCTTTTAATAGTTTTATGTTACATTAACAGCACTGTTTCTCCCTGTCTTCAGATGGTGAGTTTGCTGATGATTGGCATCGCGGCCTGGGGCAAGTGTTTTGGGTTGGTGTCGAGCTTCCAGGTGGTGGGTGGCATCATTGGAGTGGGGGTCTTCCTCTTCTTTGTTGCCCTAGCTGGACTTATTGGTGCCATGAAGCACCACCAGGTTCTGCTCTTCTTTGTATCTTTTACTGTGATCATCCATTGCTCATTTGTTTGCGTTTTGAATAAGTGCAAAATGAACTAATTTGAACTGTTTTACAATAATCATATCAGGGCTAAAAGTTAATAATGTGATTCATTAAACAGTTTGCATAAATCCTAATTTTCTCCTTCTATCCAGTTTTGTAGTGTCCAGTTTCTTCTCTTAAACTGGACCCTGCTGGATGCAAAATGTGTAATTATATATTATGTATTATATATATATAGTCATAAAAAGGATTCATTGGAACAAAATAGCTAGGAAATTTTATACATTTTCCCCCTAATATATCAAAATGTTTATTAATGTCGATATAAGCATTTTAAATGGCCTCATACAAACAAAACTGTGTGTGTGTATTAAATAAAGTATGCCACGTCTTTGCATTGTATTGCATGATATGCTCTGCATTTTTCTTCATTGCTTTTGGAGAAAAGACAGGATTATGATTTGCTCATATAATGCATTTCACTCTCTGACCATAGAGTGGTGCAGTTAACATGACAAATGAGTGTGCACAAAAAAAAAAAAAATCTCAAATGAAATTAAATGAACTAATCCCAAGATGAATTTGGGGCATTACTAAAAATGCCCTGGAAGAAGCTTATATATGATTAAACACTGTTACTCAGTGAGGAATGATTGCATGATTGTTCCGGTAGTCTGTTAAGGGATAGGAAACTATTTCAGTATATTACATGTCATACTCAACAAAACATAAAATAAGTCACGTTTGTATTTAAAGCATAGCTTACGGCGTAATACAATTCTCCATGTCATTGCCATTTATTACTGGATTTCAAGAGAAAAACCACAAACAACCACCAAATGTGTTTTTTAATGTGAGTTTAATTTTGTTTTATTGAAAGTTCTGATATTTATTACAGAACTTTTAAATATAGTGAATATAGTGGTAGATGTGGTGTTAATAATAGCATTACTCTGAATGTTTCTGCATTGTATTTTTGTGCTTTAATCCTTAATTCACTGACAACAGTACATGATCATCCTGTTCCTGGTGTTTGTAGTTCAGTTTTCAGTGTCCAGTGCGTGTCTGGCTATCAATAAGGAGCAACAGGTAACACTGATCATTATATTCTCATATTACACCTGGTGCTCTTTAGTCTGGAAATGCAGTACAACTATAAAATACCGTTCAAATCCTTGGGGTCAATATTATTGTGTTTTGTCACGAGTTCTCCCCCCTGTGTGTAGAATCACCTGTTGGAGGTGGGCTGGAACAACTCTCTGACCACTCAGAGGGATGTGGAGAAGAGTCTGAACTGCTGCGGCTTCTCTCGCATGGATATCAATGGAAGCTGTGCAGCTGTAATTTCCTTCAATACACAAGTTTCATTGTTCTTCTGTAGTGTTCCTGTACCGCTGCATGTGCTGAATGATATAAATGACACCTGTGTGGGTGATAATGTTTGTGCTACTAATTTGCATGCTGATGATAATATAACATAAACTGCAAGTGTGTGGCATGTTAGGCAATTGCATAATTTGTTCTGTTATAATAACTCTGTGCTTTTGTCATTGTATTTTTTTCCGTTGTGCAGCCCTGCTTTCATTACAGCACTTGCACCACATGTGCTGCAAAGATCCAGGAGCACGCCGGTGAGGTGCTGCGCTTCGTCGGAGGAATCGGCCTCTTCTTCAGCTTCACAGAGGTCAGCCTGCTCCTGATTTCTCTTTTTTCAGATTCTTCAGTAAATTCTGGCTTCTGGACTAGCACCGAAAACATGTCAAAGGAATTTGGTGAAGATGTACTCAGGCCATCCAATGTGTAGAGGAGTTTGTTTCTTCATCCAACATTTGTTCAACAGTTTGGGAGTAAATTTAGCATCACTTGCACAACAGTGGATGCTCTGCAGTGAATGGGTGCCATCAGTCCAAACAGCTGATAAAAACATCACAAAAATTCAGCAGTTAATATCTTTTGAAGTTAAAAGCTGAATTTTTCTAATAAACAAATCCATCATTAAGACCGGTTTAGCTTAAAACCATTGCTTCCAGCTAAAACATGAGACCTCTATCTATAATGTTGCTATGTCCAGTGAAAAAGTCAGCTCGTCTGAATCGGGAAAGAAATATGCAGAGATCAAACACAGTTTACAAGGTCCAAAATAATTGCAAACAACTATGTTGTTGGAGGGCCGGGGATGCACTTTTCACTGGAGAAAGTTACTATGGATTATTGAAAAAAGCCTTGATGGATTTATTTGAGACACGCCACTTTCATGAGACATTAAGAGATGTACTGGAATCATCTGGATAATGTTTTTTATCAGCTGTTTGGATTCCGACGGCACCCATTCACTGCAGAGGATCCATTGGTGAGCAAGTGGTATAATTCTCAATTTTTTATAAACCTAATTAGATAAAGAAACAAACACATCTATAAGTTGCATTTTTGGGTGAACTAAGTTTTCTGCTTGTTTCAGATCCTGGGAGTTTGGCTGACATATAGGTACAGAAACCAAAAGGACCCACGGGCGAATCCCAGCGCCTTCCTCTAGGTTTGATTCTTATGATGAATTCTCTGGATTTGTCATCTGACATTGGAGCTGTTAAAGGGAGTGTGTGTTTGCTTTTACTGAAGAGGAGACCAGCCTGTGTGTTCTTGCTGCTATATATTAATATGTGCTTGACTTTTCAAGAGTACAGTGTGACAACACTGTACATTATAAGGTTGTACTTATGCTTGAAGAATTCCTCTCAATGAAAGAACAGAACACCAAATACAAGTATGCAGTACCTACACTAATGGGCTAAACAACAAAGACCACTTGATTTTATGTCAACAGTTTTATGTGGTAAAGAACAGAAACATAAAATGAGCTGATATGATCAAAACATGCAGTGCGTGAGCATGACACTATTTATGTTGAGTTTATATATGCTGACAAAACGTATCCATATCAAGTTCACATCTGTTTCTTATATTAAATGCACGTTATCAATTAGCTCAGATGACAGCGTTTAACTGAACTTGCTCAGAATAACTATAATGCAATAAAATTGCAATTAAAAAAAACTTTCAGAATGTTAGATGCACTATTGGACTTCATAATTAGTATGAAAATGCTATTACAAAATTGATAGACAACTGTTTTCTTGAGCACTGTTTAATGATCTCAGATTTCATATTGCATATGTATCTGCTTATTTTATTTTCTTTATGTGTGTGTGTGTGTTAGTTTACCAGCTTGATTTTGCGTATAGTTTTGGCTTCTTGCATGAATTCCTCATTGAAATGTTCATCTATATCCAATGGTTCTGTGAACTGAGCTCTCAAGCATTTGAAAAATAAAAAGATAAAGAAATAAAGACCCTGAGGATACAATTGTACTCTGGCCAGTTTTATCTTTGTGTTAATTAATTGTTGGGTTTCCACATTGCTTAGGGCTAATTGTCTGAAATCCTTTTTGGGAGTATTTCAGAAAAACAACTTCCTCCAACCTTTAACCAATCAGAGACGGACACCTTGGGCAAGAGCTCATTGTATAACAAAGGCAGTTACTAACCAGGCAACAATATGACTCATGAAAACAGGCTGCCAGTTACGCTGACTCCTCCCACCAGGATACTAACCGGAGGAGACTCCGTTAAAGTGACAGTTACTCAAACTATGTAGCCGTACCCAATGACTGAAAATTAACACAATTTTTTAACACAATGGAAAACAATGACTACCAGCACCTATTTGTTCTTATAAATATATTCTTTTTAGTTTAACAGACTTTAGAAACTCATAAAGGTCTGGAACAACTTGTGAGTAAATGATGAGTAAATTATTTTTTTGGGGTGTCTGTCCCTTTAACTGGAAAACCCACATGGCCTCTGCTTTGAATAAACTGTGCGAGTGTAGCTGGATAAACAAATTACCAGGAAAAACAGGTGTTCAAACAACTTCATTTATTGAAAAAAGAACATGAAAAGAAAGCCTGAAGTTTACCGTAACAATCTACTCAAAGAAAAAATTTTGTACAGGGCTTTACAGTGCGTTTCATGCCGTCAGTAAACAAATGACAGAATAAAAGTGACCCTCAGGGAAGTAATATCCTTTCCGCGGGCAAAAAGACCAGGCTTTTGTGTTCACAACTCTGTCTTCAGAAACTTCAAGGCTCTCTGCATGTTGCTCAACACTGTGGAAACAAAACCAAACGGATGATGCTGCGAGTCTGATGACGTGAAATAACTTATTTTGGCGTTAAAACAGCTTGCAAGACTTACAGAGTTTCATGTCGGCGGGTTCATAGGCGTACAAGCGGTTGGAATAGCGCCCGGTGATGTCAGCACGAACAGTCATGGAGGGATCTGGAGTACAGGAAGAATTTGAATCATTTATGCAGACCCATTTAATAAAATGCAGCATTATTTATGTATCAGGCGTGATTAAATCTACTCACCAACAAAGACGATTCTGGGAACGTACTGGCCATCAGGAGACAAGTGCTTGTCTGTGGTCTCATACTAAAAAAAAAACATAAAACAAGGCAGATCAATTTACAGGCGTTTATACACATAACTGACTAACTAGACCTTACAGCATAATGCACAGACTGCATTATACATTAGCTAGGTAGACGTTTGTCGCAATAGGCCTATTTATAAATGTTTGTTTATAAAAAAGAATAGCCTACATGTTAGCCATTAAGTAATAGGCCTATTAAATTGCATCATTTTAATTTCATATTAGTAGATGATGGAATTAGCATTAATTAAGTTATGTTTAACTAGTCTAGGGTAATTAACTGTCAACAAATGGTAAAGTGTTACTCACCACCAAGTTCAAAATCACGAAATCATCATCGGCCAGCTTTTGGATTTCTTTATCCTCAGCGAAGGCCTTCTTCAGAGCTGATAAAATAATAATAATAATTAAATCAAACCATGATACAAACATGTAGAACAAATTGAGGATTTTTAAACCAACCTAGAATGAAAATGTCAAAATAAAAGTCAATCCTTACCCTGGCTGTGTGGGCAGTCCTCCAGATGAAAGATGACCATGAGGGGCTTGTTTCTAATTAAACAGATTATGCAAGTTGTAAATATATATATATATATTTTAAAAAGCATCAATAGACCTTCTATCACCAGAGAAATATAATTTCTCACTTGGATCGTGACCAAAACAGTGCTTCCTCGTACGTCTGTGCCCAAATCAGCTGATCACCCCATCCTAAAATGAAAGCAATACTGAATAAAAAAACTAAACAATGATATCTTCTCAGCCAATGTGGATGATAACTGCTACAACATCATTATGCAAAAAAAAAAACTTATCTTATGCTACTTTCTGCATATAGAGTTTCAGTTATCCTATTCTAACAGCTTGCTAAAGCAACATAATTTCACAAAAGCTGCTAAAAAACAATATTTTGTGATGTTTTTATGAAGCTGACCTCTGGAGAGAGTCTGAGGAATCCTCTTCTCTTTCTTAGGAGTATTCTTCTCAGGCTTCCCGATGGCAGAAGACAAGGTCACCAGGACCAAGAGCACTGAGAGTATTCCTTTAAGCATCTTCACAAGCTGAAAAAACGAAACATTTCGGTATATAGCTGTTAGGAAATGACAAAGCATGACTTTACCATCAGTCCCAGCAGTTAATGGTGCTGTTAACGCTTGAAAGCAACCTGTAGCGAAGTCTCCAGAGAAACACAGCAGCAAAAAGTCCCTGTAAAGTGCAATCCTCACCTGTTCTGGGCTTCTCTGTTGAGTGTGTTCAGACTCAGACTGCTGGTCTTTCTCTCACTTTCTCTCACACACCTGTGCCTCTCTTATACCTGTTCACCTGAAGCTCCTCCCACCTCTCTTCTGTTCTGGAATGTGATTCTGCGCTTTAATGCTATACCGCCTTATTTTGTAAGCAAACTTTCATTAACTCTTTTATTTGGCTAGACTCCAAGGACAGGTCAGCATATAGTTTTGATAAGCTATTGAAGAATGATTGGGCTTTTTGGGATTGGCTGAGCTCTGATCTGTGATGTCAGAGGGGTACAATAATAGGCTTTTGTAATTTAAGGAATGACGTGGTGTTAGAATGAGAAACTTGTATATTACGCATGAATATCTTGATGCATATTTTAGTCATATTATTATCAAGCACGTTGAATCTATCTGCGCAGTGTTTTTGAAAATGATTGCATCTGAAGGAAATCTGTTGGCAAGTAGGAATATAATACTTGTGCATTATAATCTGTTTTCTTTAATATAATAGGGTGTGCATTTTACACAGGATTCTTAATAGTCTATATATCCGATGTGTAGTCTGCTGGTGAAATCCTGCCTTGCAAACATTTGCTTAATGAAGCGCTCAAAAGGAAGTTTCTTGAGCACTATTCCTTTGAAAGGACTGACGTGTCCTTAAGACGACTGATTCTCTATCAGACTTTTGGTGTAACTTTTTCTGTGTAACTGTATTATTTTTTATTATTATTTGAAATGATAATTGTATTGTTTGTATTTTATGTTATTTTATTACCTCTTTTCTGTACTAATTTTAATAAAGGAAAATGATTACCAGTGAGCTTTAATTTTAATAATGCTTATTTTCTTTTCTCTTTCCTTTTATTACTTCTACCATTTTTCTGTACCAATTCTAGAGAAATCATTAAATTAAATTAAATTAAATTAAATTAAATTAAATTAAATTAAATTAAATTAAATTAAATTAAATTAAATTAAATTTTATTTTATTTTATTTTATTTTATTTTATTTTATTTTATTTTATTTTATTTTATTATTTTCATAATAATTGCCAAGAATTACCTTTTGTTTAAATTTTTTTATTTAATTTCATCACTTCTAAAATGTTTCTGTACTAAATGTAATAAAGCAAAAAAGCATCACCAGTGACCTTTCAGTTCAGTTTATTTGCTGACATCTGTATTACATGACAGTTGTGTTATTTTGTAACATCCTCTGTTGAGTTGCTCAAACGCACATGCATGTTAACATTTCCGGAGCAAGTCACTGCTGGAAACTGGAGAGGTACATGTTTATAGCTGATTTTGTCTCTTCTGAAAACGACTTTCTCTGAAACGAAGGCCTCTTTGCACTAGCTGCTGTGGGATACTGTGACAGCGCTGGATCAATGGCGTCTTTGTGCTGAGTAAAACAGAGTCAGGGCCTCCACGACAACCAACACCACTCAGGCTCAATGAATCTAGTCTTTTTATGACTTCACTCTCTACGTCCTTCAGATGGACAATCACTGCCCCTATATTGTGCTCAAAATGACAGGTCTGACTTACTCTAACTTCCAAACTAAAGGTTTGTCACAAACAAAACACAGTGCTTCAGCTAATTGCTTAACCTTCGGGAAATTAATATAACCATAATAATGATATTAAAATAACAATAACATTATTTTAAGTAATACAATAATATGTATTTTAATAATTTCATCTTATTTTCTTCTCACCCAGTCTACATTAACCTGATCAAAAAAATATATATATTATAAGAATTTCTTTGAATAATTGAAAGACCAGAGAACAGCCTTTATTTGAAATGACACACACACTGTAACATAGAAATTAAATCTACATATACAAATATATTTGAATATTTTATAGTAATTTATTAAACAAT
>JAUCMT010000043.1:4883164-4920720 GCA_032357475.1 Enteromius thamalakanensis | reverse complement strand
TATCGAATACTAATTACCAAAAATCGCAGTTCTGTCTCTCTACTACCATATATTTGAATTGCCCGCCAAGAACTTCCGGGAACTATTTCGACTCTACATGAATCACGTGACGATCAAGCGTTTTGGACTTCCGTTGTCGCAACTCTCTCTTTCTATGGCTCTGCACTAGTGCGTTTTTAGAATGAAAACGATTTGCATTTACTCTAGTGTTTCCGCTGCATTTCAGAAACGATCCCCGTTTACACTACACAACCTAAAACATATATCACATTACCATTCATGCACATACAACCATAGATCTGTAAATGTAGGAAACTGGGAATCTTCCAACGCGTACTTATGGGTAACTTACAACAACGTGCATGATGTTATTGTTTACATGGTTTTCAAAGATACACAGAGAGGATGTGGGCAGCCACATCATCGTTTTCCAAAATCTCAGTTTAGCTCCGTTACACTAAAACGCAACCCCGGCGTTTTCATACTAAAACGGGGTCTGCGGTGTTCCGGTTTTGACCTCAAAAACACCGGATTAGTGTAAACGATTGGCATAACCATAGCAAAATGTATGCATGTTAAAATTAAAATGCACTAGGGCAAACTGTGCCTTAATTGTGTGATCTATTGCCAGTTACTCAACACTCGCTAGAAAATAGTAATTACTTTTGCTATTCTCTTTAGTGCCACTAGTGGTGAAGAAATGACATGCTTCACATTTAATCAAATGTGTCAACTGTTAATTTTAGAAATGCATACTCTTACTAACCTCTTGACCAAAAGAAGTAAGAGACATCAATGGTTATGGATGTGGTGTTGGATCTGGGCATATTAGAAGAAACCAATAGCACCCCCTACAGGTTCTCTATCTTTAGTGAAATATAGTCTTAGTCATTGGCAGTTGAAAACATAAATAGCTCTAGAATTGCTTTCTTTTCCTCTTAAGTAGCTACTTCACACAACAAAACCTATTCATGTCTCAACTCTACCACTTCCCTGGTCGACTCTATTTTTTTTTTCGTTTTCTGAGGTTTGAAAAGACACAACTGAAGCAGACCAACAGAAGTACTTCCTTAAAGAATTAACACTGTTATACAAATGGCTTTCTAGATATAGACGCTCCTACTAACCTCTTAACCCGAGAGGTGACAGAGGACTCGGCGTTGGTGACGTGGAACAAGGTGCAGGCTGACATTGATGGCTACCTGCTGAGCTACAGCTCTATAGATGGCTCCGGTCAAGAGGTTCGAGTAGGAGCTGACAGCACCTCCTACAGGTTCACTGCTCTGAAGCCTGGAGTTCTTTACACAGTCTACGTCTGGGCTGTAAAAGGCCCTCGCTCAAGCAGAAAAGCCACAACTGAGGCAGAAACAGGTTATCTGATTCAAGCAGGCTGCGTGGCTCTGCGCCCATTCTTTCTTCTTTTGCCTTAAAATGTCAAATGAAGCATGTTCAAGGTCTTTGCAAAGGTCTTGTCTCAGCAATAGTGATAAGTGAATTAATTCTGGACATAAAGCTTGAAAAGGAATAATCCATCAGTTTTTGGCATTAGCTGGAATGCTAACGCTCATAGTTATAAGGGAACTTATTTCTCTTTTCCAGACATACAGTTCAGCCACATATAATGTTTACCTCATTTACCCGAGTGCTATTTGTTGATCCGCAGAGATTGATGCGCCAAAGAATCTCAAAGCCATTGATGTCCAAACTCAAACCTCCACTATAACATGGAAAGCTCCTCAGGCTAATATCGATGGCTACATCCTGACCTACAGGGCTGAGGATGGCAGCATGCAGGTTTGCTCTACATGCTAACAGCTTTTGAAACCTGTTCCATTTATTAATGAACTAAGAGTATTAATGAACCACATGAACTAAGAATTAACAAAACTTTTATGGCATTTATGTTGCTATTGTTGCTATTGCATTGTTATGTTGCTTAATGTAAATTTACAATTTACTTTTTCAGTTTGTATAAATTAACATGAATGTTTATTATGAACAAACATGAACAAAATTGTATATCAATGTAAATATATATTTAAAATGTTATTTATTTATTGCAGGATTATTTGATGAAAGGATTATTAAATGCCTGTTCTGTCACTTTTAATCAATTTAATTTATCCTTGCTGAATAAATGTATACATATCTTTAATATAATAATAATCATAATAATTCATTCAAAAATGCTGTAAACTAATAATATTCAGTAATATGATACCTAATTCATTAGGTAATGAACTTTATCCTGTTTATTCCTGTTTAATTTGTATCTGTTACATTTGTTATTAGCTGACAGACACTTGTCAGTTTGTCCCAACTGGTCTTTCTTTGTTTCACTGATTTTCTGCTTTATTTTTTTAGACTGTGGAAAAAATGTTGACTGCGCAGGAGAGTAGATTTGCTCTTTCTGGTCTTGCAATGGGCAAAAAGTACATTGTCACTCTTATTGCCTACAGAGGCACCAAGAAGAGTAGGGTAGTGGAGACGAGCTTTAGCACAGGTAATGTATTCAATACTATATTCCTTCATTTACACATTTATGAGACTCCTAATGTATAAAAACATTTCCAAGTCTTATTTCCACCAAATATTAAATGTGTAAAAGTTAATAGAAATAAAAAGAAACCCTCATACATTTATTGTACCTCCATTATATTTCAGTCGGCCTGGCCTACCCATTCCCAATGGACTGCACACAGATTATGAGGAACGGAAACATGGAGAGTGGCGTCTACACAATTTACATCAACAACAATCGTAGCAGAACCATGCAGGTGTATTGTGACATGACAACCGATGGCGGCGGCTGGATAGTGAGTATGCTATTATTATGACTATATTTTCTTATAGACTAAAAATACTCAGATGACTTCATAAAATGCAAGGTTTCAGTCTTCCTGTTTTGATTTTGTTAACTCATTTTGTCTATAATACACAGTATGAGTGCTGTATCTAACAAGTTATCCTATGCATCAAACATAGGTGTTCCAGAGACGAAACTCAGGCAAAGTAGATTTCATGAAGCGCTGGAGAGAGTATATGAAAGGCTTTGGAGAACTGACAGATGAATTTTGGCTCGGTATATCTAATAAAGATTCATTATACGCTTATTGAAACCTTTCACTTACCCATGTTTTTGCTTTATACCGAACGAGATATTGATTTTGAGATTTTTGTTATTGTTGTTGAACAGGCTTGGAGAAGATCCATGAACTGACTAATACTCCTACACAATATGAAGTGCGTTTCGATCTGGGCTCGGGATCCGAGCGGAAATATGCCGTCTACGATAACTTTAAAGTAGCTCCTTCCAAACAGAAGTTTAAACTTACCATTGGCAACTACAAAGGAAATGCAGGTTAGTTGAATCATGTAACCCCGATTATGCCAGTTATAAGTTATGTGATGTTATTAATAATGCTTTGTTGCACAGGTGATGCCATGACCTACCACCAGGGAGGGTCTTTCTCCACGGTGGATTCAGACAATGACATTGCGCTTGGTAACTGTGCTCTGACTCACCAAGGTGCGTGGTGGTACAAGAACTGCCATCTGGCCAATCTCAACGGCAGATTTGGGGACACCAGACACAGCATGGTGAGTTATAAGGATTTTTTTTATTAGGCAAAGTGAAGTTTTGAAATAAAAATGGGAGGTCTGTTTGGGTGTAGTTAAATTTTTGCCATTTTTTGCCAAGTATTGAAATGTGATAACCAGCAGAGGGAGCTCTTAAATTGCAACACTGAAGGGAGGATTGAAAGCCAAAACACTTACTAGAAATAGCCCAATTATTCAAAAGAAAAGCAGTGTCCTGGATCTATCAGATCTTATAAGTTCACGAATAAGACGATACTTTCAAGTTTGTTCCCATTAGAGCCTTTATTTCTTTGAGGCTAACAGGTATACTGAATGTTTTTCATTGAAGAAGGAAAACAACAGGCCACAAAGTATATGAAATGTTTTAGTTTTTTTCCCCCCTAAACATCAAACTGAACTTAGGTGTTAGGGGCTACCAACTTTTAAATGTGTCTTTTTTTTAGTTAGATTTATACATAAATAAATAATTTAGGGCCGTCAAATGATTCACATCCAAATTTTAAGTATAAAAAAAAATACATATATATTTTTTACATAAATATGTGTGTGTATATTCTTTATTCCTATTTTATATAAATATATACACATATATATATATGTATGTGTGTGTATATGTGTACACAAACACATGCATGTATACATTTAAGAAAACTATTTTATAAAATATATAACTATAAAATATAAGAACATGAATATATAGATGTATAAACATAGTATTTTCTAAATATATGCTGTTTGTGTGTATTTAAATATTTCTATTTTAAATAATAGTTGTTCTTTCAAACTTTTTATTCATCAAATACAAAATAAAAAAGATTATCAAGGTTTCCACACATTGATAATATTAACAAATGTTTTTAAGTATAATATTAAAATAATTTCTGAAGCGTATTGTGACACTGAAGATAAAAGAAAATAAATGCAGCCTTGGTAAGCATAATAGACATATATATATATATATATATATATATATATGTATATGTATACCGTATATAAAGTGAACCTTTTGAAGCATTTCTGAAAATTGTGGGCAGAACAATGGGCACTCAGTAGGAAATAGGTATTTTATCAGTGATGTAGTAAACGAGACCTGAATGCTAGTAAAATTATTTTTATATTTTTCTGTTTGTGTCTTTCAGGGAGTAAACTGGGAGCCATGGAAGGGGCACCTCCAGTCTCTCGACTTTGCAGAAATTAAGATTCGGCCAGTGGGAGCAGCAGGAAGACAGAAGAGGTCATTGAAAAGAAGAGTAGTTGTGAATTAATAATCACTCTACAATAACCACAAAATGTTATATTAAAATCCAAAACATATGGGAATTGGCTCAAATCAGGTTGGAATAGTTCTTCATATAAGGAAAGCCACTCTATGCTGTAGATTGTATGCTGAGGCAGATTTTGAATAGAATATGCTATACTTTTTTTGATTTAGTATATATACACGCTGTATATGAATTTCAAAACAAAATTTGTAGCTTGACCGACAGTGCCATTCCTAACCCAAAGGGTGTTTTTCATACATTTAAGTGAAGGTATATTGCATTAAAATCTTTACAGATCCTTTTTTTATTTTATTACAGTGTTTTGCACCAAAGTACTTTGTACTGTATGATAAAGTTTTAAATGGAAGTTCAGGATTTTCGCCCATCATAATAGCTCACAGATTTGTTTCAAATGTCATGTATAAAAAGACGTTTTATAACAGATATTAAGCTGTGTCTTCCATCTGGATGTGTACTGTAGTTGTACTATAATTCCTGACACAGACACCAAATCAAGTGTCACATATTTTCACAGAAATAAAGATTGTTGAAATAAAAAAGTGGTTGGAATATTTCACGCGCACATTCAAGGATCAGATTAGACTGACTGGTGGGAAATTAGGAAAATTGCACCACATACTGCAGCATTTTTACGTCGTTGTCACTGCAGTGGGCCGGCTGCTCGAAAATCTTCACATCACCACCTCAGAGTAACCAGAAATGTAAGTTTAGATCATACCGGGAAAATAACTGTTCTTATAGAGGAACTGACATCAGAAGGAGACGTATCAGCCTCAGCAGGAGCTGGACTGTATTGGCTCATCTTCAGATCCCCAGACAACTGGCATATCTACTAGGCAGGCTAAAGAAATGTTGTTTTTATTTTGTATTTATTTATTTTCATACTAAAAGCACATTTTATTCAAACGGTACCCTTTTATGGAACTGTATGGTTCCGGACCTTTTTTGTGCCGCTCAACAAAAGTGCCGTGTGTTCAGCCTGAAGCTTAGCGTGCTTCATTTTTCTCTCATCAGTCCATGGCTGAATCACTGTTTTGAATGGGGTTTGTTATATTTCCTCTCCCCGCCTTCTGCTCCTGCATTAGTGTGAGCTGGAGCATGAGACAAAACAAGGTCTGTTTGAGTGGAGGGATCTGGACTGTGGGTGTGTGTAACCAGAGGAGACTTTCCCTTTCAGCCCTCTGCCCTGCCTCCTGACACTCGCGACTGTAATGTGATGGAAAGCTGCAGCAATAGGGTGTGTCCATGGCTCCAAAATGTTCTCTAAGTGCCTCTTTTTTCCATATAAACAATATAAACATGCAGACGATGTATCAAGTCTTACTTATAACATGTTCTAGGTCTGTCAATTAAATTTAAATGAACCATCTGAAGTGTAGGTGTATATATATATATAGCAGCAGTTAAAGGTTCCATACACCTACACTTCATATACTGTTTGTGTATATATATATATATATAGACAAAGGAGTATGCGGAGGCAGATGTAAAATCAAACAAAAAGACTTTTATTAAAATAAACAAAAACGTGGAGCAGTATCCATTAATCCAAACATACATGAAACTGCATGATACGTGAGACTTAACGCAATGGTTGACGGACAGCAATGAACTCAAAAGACATGGCTTTTGGTTAACAGCCTCTGGTCGACCAGTTTTTTACTCTTATACAATACGAATATATATTAACCATATCGCCTAATCTTAATTTTCATCATTAATGTTTTGTTTGAATATCAGATACTCCATATAAAAATTGATTACATGCAGGAACTTTTTAAAGAAAAAAACAGGCAGCACACATCGTGCTTGTAGTCACATAATCTGACCAATGAGAATAAAGTGTGTCGTCATCAAGCCTTTCACAGCCGATTTTGAGCAACTGCAGCGCCTGACCTGTGCGACTGCTCTCGTGGTACTTTGATGTCACATGTGATCAAAAGGCGGCTGCAGCTCCAATCAAAGTCAAAATTATCTTACCAGAATGCATTGTTTTGTAAGGCGGCAGCCGATTTCTTGCGGCGCCGCATGAAGTCGAACACACCTTTTTTCTTATCACCTGTCTTTTTGTCCTCAAATCACAGCGGAGCTGGAGCTGGAGCATGCTCAGAGAGTACCGGAGCCAGAGCCTGTCCAGCCTCAGGTAAAGTTAAAGGACAGGCAAAAGTTTTTTGAGGAGGCTTTTCAGCAGGACATGGAGCACTACCTGTCCACAGGATACCTACAGATCGCGGAGAGAAGAGGTGAGCTATGCCCATTCCCCTGGCGCAAAGAATGTGCCAGACACAGTAATAAAAAATAGAAGTAAACATGCTGTTTGCCTGGGAAAAAAATTAACAAACCTTTTACCAATACCTGAGAAATGTCTGTTTAGATAGTCTGGTATAGCTTTTATCTTCCAACTGGTCAAATTAGGGGACACACGGTATGGTAATGTACAAAAGAGCAGCTTAAGTGAGTGGGTGTGGATATGCTGATCCAGTGATAGATAAACTGCAACAAATGCAAGAGTAGCAAGTATGAACCAAGATCAGCCAGTCAGTCCTTATATTGACTATAGGGGCTAAAGTTCTGCTTACACGTATGCTTATAATTTTGTGTTTACCTTAATGTTACATTGTGTCAAAATGAAAATACAGATCCTGCATTAAGCAGAACATACATTTATTAAATTTACAGTAATAAACCTCTGTTTATCTGAGAAATAATCTACTTCATCTGTGTTAAAGTACGAAAATGCTGTGGAGGATTGGAGCATCGCCAACTGGATGCTGAAAATCTCTCCAATAAGCAAAACTAGATGCAGCGGATGTCAAAAACACCTTTTAAAGTGCCTCTATTTTGGATTTTTGAAAAATACCTTTCATGCAGTCTCTAAGTGAATGACAACATCCTGTAGAGTTTTAAATCTGAAAGTGCACTGTGTATAAAATTATTGTCTCTCAAAAGAAAGAGTCGACTCTGAAACATTGAAACAAGTCGTTTCCCATGAAATATTTAGAAATAGTCCAATTAAGTCCAATTTAGTGGGCTCTTCGCATTGGTCTGAATGAAAATGCAAATTCTTTCTTTGCCACTATAGGTGCCACTTTTGGGGCAGTAAAATTACTGGTTTCCCAGATAATGCTGTGCACAAAGCAGCACTGTGCTAACAAACACGGCTTTATCGGGAATCACAGTCATGATTAAGTGAAAATAAATCCAATAAGACCAATCACCACAGATTAGCATCACACTAAAGAGGCTTTGGAAAAGGAATCTTTGAGGAAATTGTTTGGGAGTTGTTGAGCAAGTAAGGTAAAAATATTGGAGATACCCAAAACCAAAATATTCAAGAGCGGGTATCCTAATATTGTGCTGAAGTCTCCTACAACAGGCTTCAATGCATCTAACGTCAAAAAACATTGTAATTTTCGCAAAATATGCATTTCATATAAGAGTTGTTTCGCAGTAAATTTCAATACGGTTCATTTAAATCATTTCAGATTGTAAGGTCTGTAAACCCCTCCCTTCTATAAACCAACTCTACTCTGATTGGTCAATAGGCCAAGTCTTTTGATTGGTCTTTTCGTCACTCAACCAGAAACTCCATTGCAAGCACGACTTGATCAGGATGTTTCTGGTAGGTTTAAACTTGTGGTAGTTTATGTAATGTGACAACTTTGGATTCAAATCGCTTCATCAGAACTAATATTACGTTAGTAAGACCGTAATTCTTTACCTGGAAACCTAAAGTTGCACTAGGCCATACATTAAACATTAATACAAAATGTATTTTTGGGATTATGCAAATATGTTACCTAGTGACGTACATCGGTAATAGGCAGAAGATGAAAGAAGATAAAAATGAAACAACTAAGGCGATTCTGAGTGTTAATAACTTTGCAGACTGTTTACATTGAAGGACAGCTACAATACAAACTGCAAATGTGATATATATATATAAAAAAAACATATTACCCGCTCTTTAATCTTTCATTAGTCATGATAAGGACACTTTAATAAGGCAGAGATAAGATGTGCTATTCGATCATAAAAAAAAGAGCAGACTAGGATCAGCCAGTGGGCCATAAAGAAGACGGGACCAGTTACCCATAGGGTGATTAAGAAACTCGGACTAAACGCCAGGACACAACAAGCCAACTGCAAAAAACAAGCCAAGCGAAGTTGTGGATAACACCAAACAAACTAAACTAGCCCGAAAGACGCTCACTGACAGTGGGGTTAGGATCAGCCAATGAGTAATCAAAAAGACAAGGTTAGGATCAGCCGTATTGTCATTGCTGCAACATTGCTGTTAATGCTCTATTTTTAAATGATCAGGACCAGGCAAGTTTTGGTGTGTGGACTGAAATTGTGTAGTAAGAGTGTTTCGTGTTATTTTTCTTAAAGCGTACACACAGACTCTGAGTGTATGAGTATGAGTGTACAGTTGTGTTTGTGTCTCAATACTGTAAAGGGGAGCTAATGTGTCTCTCTCTTTGCTGTCCACCTCCCTGTGCCGCTGTGCTCTTACACAACCTTGAGGTACGCAGTTTACCGCTCTGCTTACCGATGTCACGCTCACACACGCACATGTGAACGGGCATGCCTCACGCCGCAATCTGTGTTTGTGAAGCATGCGCTAATGACATCACAGAGTCAACATAACTGCAAGGTGACGAATCCAGGACATAGCTCAGTGCATCAAACAAGATCTGACACAACAAAATTTGCTCTTCTCTTTTGCAAGAGTTGACTAAAGAACTCACATGAAGGATTTCTTCGTCCACAGAGATGCAAACTAAATGCGATAAACGTTCATCCTGGACTCAAATCCTTGACACATCTTAAAGATTGAAGTGTGAAGTTGTAGGAAGTGATGCTATCATTCTTTCTTTGGTTCACAGAGACAATAGGAAGCATGTCATCCATGGAGGTGAACGTGGACATGCTGGAGCAAATGGACTTGATGGACATGTCTGACCATGAGGCACTGGATGTGTTTCTCAACTCTGGTGGCGAGGACAACAGTGTGGCTTCACCGATGCTGGGTATACATACATACATGACATTTCCCAACCATCAATTAAAATTTTTACTCACTCTGTAGGTGTTACTGCTCTATCGTTATGTCATTTTTAAGTGGAGCCCGACTGATTTCCATAGATCTAAACCACTCTTAGCTAATGACAAAAGTGGCTCCCTGGTGGCATCCCTCCTTATGTTTAAAGAACTCTTTAGCTTCACTAATGCTGAGATGCCATTAAATTAGTGCTGACATTTACTGCCACCGTCAGCAGAACACGCTGAGATGATGTCTGATTGCTTCCAGAGAAAAACAAACAGGTTTTACAATTATCCCTAATTACATTGATATGCACCGAAAGCCTGGATTATAGAGTCAACATCAGGACACTGGACTGTTCAAAAATCAAGTGCACTGCATCAATGTCTACAGTCTGCATAAGCAGCTACCTAATTTAAAATGGTATCCGATAGTGATATTCATTATATTCACAAGAATATAGTGAATTTAATGAATATACCTCACAAGAATTCACAAGCAATCTTCTATATTTTGATGCATATCCAAGTGTAATATGGATCCAAGAAAAAAACAAGGTGGGCAAGGCTTTGCTTGGACTTGGCATGTTGATTGGATTTTGGATTTTGAGATTTGGTTGTGGCAGATGAACACAAGCTTGCAGGAACGGGCTTTGTGTAGACTTTATGAATAAAGCCCTGCATACACACCAGAAAAATTTAATGTTTTACCTGATAGATTATGTTATGTTATGTCACTATTAATTTATATTTATATTGGTGCTGTCAAATGATTAATCATGATTGCATCCAAAATTGCATCCAAAATAAAAGTTTCTGCTTGCATAATATGTGTGTATACTGTGCATATATAAGAAAAATATCTTATGTTTTATATGAATTATATTTATATATATTATAAAAACTTAAATATGTAATATATATATATATACTGTATTTGTATTTATATAAACATAATGAATATTTACTGTACATATTTAATGTAAACAAAAACTTTATGGGTGAATTGATCACAATAACATCTATAACAAGCATTTAGAAATTAGATGGGATGAATTTTCATGTAAAGCGACTTTAAACATGTTGCAGTGCATTCTGGTAATGCATACACCATGAAAAGGTCTGTTTGTGCATGTTGCAATTACTGTAATTAGTTTTAAAAATTCTGGAAATTTTCCAAACACTGCAAAATTTTCCCACCCCTTAGCAACCCTATTTCCAGTTCATTTCTTCATTAAGATAGATTTGCAGAAGTATATAATTTCATCACTTTCTCACCAATGGATGCTCTGCAGTGAATGGGTGCCATCAGAATGAGAGAACAGCTGATAAAAAATTACAATAATTCACACTATAAAGTATTCCACACCACTTCAGTCCAGTCAAGTTTTTGGGAGATGAACAAGCAATGCTTGATCACTAAAATCTTCGATACGTTTCACTAGGTTTGTTGTGACATTAGCTATATTTAAATGAACACTTGGGAAAAAGTGGTACATTTTCTATTGTCAGTAAAATAGTGATGCATAAAGCAGAACTCACAAAGAAGTGACTATCAAACTAAGCTGCTTTCTGTTGGTCACCACTAACTTGAACAAAATCTTTGTGTAGATTCTTTTCATGAAAACAGTAACAGACCTCTAGTGACCCAAATGTTTTCTGAGCAGTGCATTACATTTTCAAGACAAATGATCATTCTTAAACTCTTTTCTGAACGATTCCCTCTTAGGTCCAGATGTGGAGTCGTTCACCTCTGAGATCACTCTTCAGGTGCCCACGCAGGCCGACCTGAGACACAAGCTGGCCTCGCTGTCCTCCACCTGCACAGACTCAGCCAGCCAGGACACAGAGGCAGGAGAAGAGGAGGAGGATGAAGACGATGATGATAATGATGATGAGAGTGGACCAGCACCCATCTGCAACTCTCCGCTTGTCCAGCCGGATCAGGAAGAGGTCGAGCAGGATGCCTTGTTACCCGAAAGAGAGCAAAACCAACCAATCAAGAACTGTGAAAGCAGCAGCTCGTCCTGAAAACACAGAGGATGGACACAGACTGTGAAAGGAAACGATGTAGTTAGTGGTGTGCTATGCGCTCGCGCCCAAAGGAAGAGTGTGCACTGGTGTTTTATGAAACCCTTTTGGTTTTTGTAAAAAAAAATTCTTTGTCGTGTGCTGTGCAGTGTGAAGCCCGATCCTGTGCCTGCCCTCCAAATCAATAAATATCTTTTATTCTGTTGGACGTTCACTGCATACAGCTAGTGTGCTGTTTGTCCCTCTGTGCCAGTTGTCAGTTAGAAAATACTTCATTATCTATATTATATTCCTTTCACTCTACATGCTAGTTTCAAACTGGTCTCATTAAAGTATGTACCTCTGTGCGTTTTTTTGTGCAACACCACTTTAATGTGCCTTACTGCATGTTTTGCCGCAGTTATAAAGTGAAATGTTCACTGATTCAAGCTAAAACACAGGTCACAATACGTGAACCCCCAGCACATTTTTATTATGTTGATATAGGTACATATTACGGCGGTTCAGATTTGAATTATCCACTAACTGTTGCTAAAAGTTATTGCTCTATCATATTGGAAATATGCCCTATACCAAATTCAACCCTAAATCTACCTGATAACAATTGTGTTAACAAATACAAAACGGATATAAAGTACTCTCAAGTACATCTCTGTACTCCGTGAGCCCCAATCAACCCTACCGTCCATGAAAACCCATAGATATGAAGCTGGATATGTGTGATGCCAGTGTTCAAAAGCATCAGTTTTTAAATCTCCTAGAATATTAATATTGTTTAATACATAACATGATATTCTTCAAGTAGTTTTGCAAAACTTATGTTTTATGATATGTATTTGTAATATGTATTAAAAGGTATCAGGTGTAAGGTTTAAAAGGTGTTGTACTGCCCCTAGTGTTCATAGTGCCCCCTAGTGGAAACTGCAGTGATATGTACTTATTGGTACGTATATCGCTAAAAAGTGCACCAAGGTACATTTATGACATGAGACCTGGTAGGCTAGTTTGATCGGTTTCACATCTTGTAAATCCATACCGGGATGTCTTAAACATGGCTTTAGATTACAAATGCTAAAAATGTTTTCAAAAGGAATGTTTAATGTTGTGAGGTTGCAGTCAGTCTCTAAGGGGCAGTTTCCCGAACAGGGTTTAAGATAGTCCTAGATTAAAATAAATGTAAAGAGCTGTCTAAACTGGAAAAAGCTTGCACTGAGATCTCTTAAAATACATCATTGCCATTGTTTGGTCTTAAAATGCTCACACATAATGCATTTTTGTAAGACATGTTTCTAAAAATTCTTAAATGTCCTAAATTAGCAACGGTCTAGTCCTGGCTTAATCTAATTCCTAACCAGGAAACCAGCCCTATATGTATAAAATCAGTAATGCTTTAGGGGCCTCAGGCTCACCAGAGTGACTTATTATAATGAAAATCCATGACTGATAAAATATGATTATAATAAATATATAAATGTCTGATTTGCAAATCTACAAAGTGGTCTAATTGGTCTTGCACAAAAACTTTACACCAAGAGGTCTGCAGATTGACTGCTACTACTACAGTACTAGTACGTAGTAATAAATATAGTAATAGTTGAATAAAAAACTAATACTTGTTTTTAAATAAAAAAATATCATTACTAAATGCTTTAAATATTTACATTTAGTTAAAATATTTTGATTAGTATAGTTGTATTACTACAAATACTATCAACAATATTAATGCAATTATTATTGTTTTTACAATGCTAGTTGTAAAGTAACTTATTTAATAAAGATTGGTCACAAAAAGTATTATTTTATAACATTACTAATCAAACTAAATTTTAGTAGTTATTTTAATTACATCAAATTATTATAGTATTATTGTCATTTTATTACTACAACCAATATTGATACTATTACAAATAAGAGCATAAAAAAAACTTACGAAGACAACTTTTAAGAACGTAAACATTTTCATATTACTTTAAATATTATTTTAAAATGTATATTTAACTTTCTCATGTTATTCATTAATAACGTGAATAAAATTACGTCATACAGTACGTTTTATGAAGTTATTCTAAAGCCATCTGAGATGTGTGTGAGATCTATTTGTCAGAAAACATTCTCTTGTTCGACACACTCCCCTTTAAAACCAATATATAAAACCAATAAGTTCAATAGCAAAGAGCACAGACTGACAAGACTGGCTGAATTGTCCATGAGTTTTTATTAAACCTTAAGTACAAATTGAAAAAGTAAAAAACAAAACAAAGAAATCCAAAATAAAACTGGCAATATAACCAACATGAAATCTTTCATTCGCAGCGCTAATAAATTAACTTGCCTGACCGTGAGCAGATATCTCATATTGTAGAAAAAGAAACAGAAACAACAAAATTTCTGAATAAAATACATCGTAAGGCCATAAAAACTTGACAACCGCCGTTTTTTTTGTTGAAAACACCTGACTTGGTTTTCATTAAATACTCCTAAAACAGTTCAGTCTTCTTTTTTAAGGACAACAACCAACAAACTGGATTATAGTTTTTTTCCTTGACAGTCACCACTGGCAAGCTCAGTGCAACATGAGTAGCTACTACAATGTTGAATTTCCAGTAATGAAAATGTAAAAACCTTTTTTTTTTTTTTTTTGTGAAAGTATTTTCCCTTTTCTTTAAAAAAGTAAACCTAAAAAACAAAACTAGGGGGGAATCGCGACTCCATATCTTAGTCCTCAGTGATGTAAGCAGCACTTAAAATTTATACATATTACCAGAGCAACCCTGTACGCATCAAACTCCCACAGCTGAAGAAACTGAAATGTAAGGCTTTTCTTCATCTGACATCATCCATCTATCTATCCTTTCCTTCTGTCATTCCAAAAAAGTCTCAAATATAAAAAAAGACATTTACAGGTTATGTACAAAAAGGTGATTTTCTTTAAGTTTCTTTAAATCAGTGATACTTCTGCAAAAAGGAAAAGAAACAATAATAACAATAAAGAAGAAGAAAGAAAAAAAAAAGAACTTTCACATTTTACACCCTCTGAATAGTGGCTCTAAATTGACACGTCAGAAAAAAAGAAAATAAAAAGTCAAAAACACAAAATACAGTAATTACAATAATATTATATAATAATTAATGTTAACTGGTACAGATGAATCAATAAGTCTGGAAGAATGGAATGTTGACACGATTGCACATCTAGAAGCGGAAAAAGCCTTGAGGGGCTTTTCCGTCCTGTGGGATAAGAAGGCAAGAGCACTTCTTTCTTATTACCTTTTTTGTATCGATATACAGTAAAAAAAACAAACGAAAAAACAAAACAAAACAAAAAACAGCACCAAAATAAAAAAAAGATCTCCCCGCTAAACATCAGGCACAGGTATCTCTTGTAAGCGTCAGCGTGGGAGGAACACCTCACTGCCGGGACAGGACCCGCTCATTCATTCCCTAACACCCACTTTTCTCAAGTATAGCCCAACCTGCTGCCATGGAAACCAGCATTCCCAGAACCCACAGAGGATAGTGTGAAATAAAAACCAGGCGAAATAAAAACACACTGCATTTCCTCTTTAAAAAACTAAACAGATATTAAAACGAGCTAAAAATTTCAAGTGTTTACTGTCTTTAGAGCTGCGTCTTCTGCAGAGGATCAAAGGAATTCAAAACCAATGTGGTGTCATAAAATGAAACGAAACAAAAATGGGACACTAAAATAAAAAGGAAACAAAGCAAAAAAAAACACAACAAACACCAAAATTAAACAAAAAACTATTTAAACACCAAAATGAACAAACGAAACAAAGCAAAAAGAAGAAAAAACAAAATTAAAAACATTCTCGGGCAGCTTCATCGAGCACCAACATTCAAAGGAAAGGGGTCTGGAGAAACGAGGAGAGAAGCACCCATTTGTCCCAAGGTTCACAGTTCAGGTGGAGCGTGTGTGCAGTCGAAGAGGAAGAGAGCCCAGGCAGAAAAGATGACATCAAACTCGCACCTGCCAGTGAAATGCACACCTGGGACCATGTCTCTTAATGCTATCAAACATCTGGTGAATACAAACTAGTGCGCTAGTGCAAAAAAGGCAGCCTGCTTTCAACACAGGATACTCTGCCCTGCTATGTGGGTGATAAAAGACACAAACGATATGCAGAGAGGGAGAGGGCATCGACTGGGCGACGCTCCTCATGAGACGGCAGCGGCACTTTTGGACAGGTGGGTGAGGGACAGTTCCACGGCGGCTCTCTTGCGGGAGCCGCGCTTGGCGGGCGGTTTGGTAAGGCTGGAGCCATTACAGCCATCTGCTGCGCTTTTCACCAGGGCTTTACCACACACCTGATTCACCAAACTGTTGATCTGCTCCTGAGAGACCAAACAAAGACAAAGACACGGAGAGACCATTGTTAAAAAGGTGACATGACATACTTTAGTCCTTGTCAGTCTCTAAATTGTCAATAGTAGTAAACACAACAGAATTAATTTATTCTTTTTTTATTGTGTGGGATGTACTGATTAACCCTGGAAATATTTGATGTATACAAATACCCTTTTTTTGGATTAGGTTTGAAACAATATTTTTTGAAAGAGCACCAACATTATTTAAAATATTTTATATTTTCAAAATGTAATTTATTCTTGTGATGCAAAACTTAATTTCCATCATCCTCTTTCTTCAGGATCCTTCAGAAATAATTATAATATTCTGATTTGGTGGTTTTCTTAATCATTAATGGTGCACAATTATTTTCTTTTTTTATTTTCAGTGCTTTTGCTGCTTTTCATTTTCTAGGATCAATAGAAATTTTTACAAAAGCAGCATTTATTTGAAACTGAAATATTTTGCAATATCTTTATGGTCTTTTAATAATTTAAATGTATCCTTAAAAGTAAAAGAAAAAATTAGCATATTATAATTATTCTAAAGAATCATGTGACACTTAAAACTGGAGTAATGATGCTGAAAATGTAGCTTTACAATCACAGAAATAAATTACAAATATAAAAATATATATAAATACTTTTATATACAATAAATATTAAAATATATTCAAAAGAGTTATTTAAAAATGTTTTTGAGAATTTTACAATTGAACTTTAGCTTTTTGTTTTCTTCCACATGTGCCAAAACAAATTCAAGAAGAAGACACAAACTGTTCAGAGATTTGAACTTACTGTTTTGAGGAACAAAAAAAAAAAAAAACTCATTTGAGAATTGCGCAAACGCTAACAACTGTAATACAACACTGAATCCACAAAACTGTTTGTCAAATGTTTGTCACTCAGCCAGAGCACAATATTTGATGAAGGAACACCAACAGATCATTTAGTAGGGCTGCTGAACCCGTCGTTTAATCAAAAGCGTCTCAACAGCTCCCCCTGCAGGCATGTTTCTGATCATGTCTTACCTCATCATAGCGGTACATCATCTTGAGGCCGCGGCAGCTTTTGTGTTTCTCCACATAATGCAGCGCACACTCCAGACAGAAAACCACATTTTCATTCTCCTGCACCACCTGCAGCATTAACAACAGCCATAAGCCCAATTAAGATCATAACTCATTCACAGCGCTCAGTAATTCTTCTGTCAGTGATGACTGAATGTGAATTATCAGCACTGGAGGTAAACATCACAGCTGTGACTCAACTGTTCAGTTCTATTAGGACTACAATACACAGTGACAGCAAAACATCATACAATGCACACAGACAAAACCAGTGTACAGTATAGAACAAAGAACATTATAGAACACTGCAATACAGATTTAATTAGTTAATACATTATGTACTGTAAGCTTTATTGTGATTTTTTTGTATAGTGCAGTATTGTATAGAACAGTGGTTCTTATCCTTGATAACATTCAAAGTAGCCTTCAAGACATTTCTGCCACTTCTGCTTTAAATCACAAAGCTACACTTTTTACGAAGTTATAGAAGGTAAAATTTCTTCCTCTATAATCTTTTAGTTGCAAATGAGCGCACATGCAATTTGTATTGCAAGCTTATTTTGCTTGCTATTAATTTTAATAATAATTCCAGTCTCACGTGAAAACTCTTGCACACGTGACCTCACGTTGTTTCGCGTTGTGTTTGACAACAAGACAAAGTGGCCCGCGATTCTTCCTGTTGTAAAGTCATGCAGTGTGAAACCCCCTGTCACCGATCTAACATGCAGTGTGTGAACAGCAGCGACTGAATGATACCCCAGATTAGGGCTGAACGATATATCGTTATCGCATCTATATCTATATATGAACTTTCAAGATATTACTATCGGAAAAAGCAACGAAATAGACGATATAGAGTTCCCCTCTCCGCGCTCGCCCCGCCCTCGTCCCGCCCTGCATACAAGTCTGGCAGTCACACAACGAACATCAGTTTTACGAGGGCCCTTGAATGCACTGCTAAGGACAGCGCGCATACACTACAGAGACAGCGGAGAAATTAAAAAGAAAGAATATGAGTGCGGGAGATAATGCGGCCGGTGGTAGTGCACACCATCGCCTGCTGCATGAAGAGTGCATGACAATGAGAGAAACACCGGGGACTTCTAAGTCATACCAAAATAAGCCAAAGCAAAGTTTGATTGCTGACGCATTCAGATTACACCATACGAGTCCACGTCCACCAGACACGAAGTAATTACAGACGCTATAATGGTAATTTAAGTTAATGTTGATGACTGGCAGTGAGTTCTTAAAAATATAGAAAATTGTTTTATAAAAATGTTTTCTTTTTCTGAGAAATGCTTGGTTTTCACCGAACCCGTAGTAATATCGTATTGATATTAAGATATCTGGCATGAAAATCGAGATATGAAATTGTGTCCAGATCGTTAAGCCCTACCCCAGATAGTCATGCAGTGTGAAAAGATCTGTGACGCAACCACTTTAAAAATCTTGCAGTCTGAACTCGGCATATGTCTAGTTTTTACTCTGTCCCCAAAAAATCATACTTTCTATCCTAAACAGTAAAATAAATTAGTTCAACCATATCACTTTTATTTGGAGCAGCAGATAAAAAAAAAGAAAGGAGAAGCTTATTATTATAATATGGGCTAATTTGGGAGTATGTCAAAGCGGTGATATTTTTAGAGTGCAGGATAAGCATTGAAATTAGGACAGAGCCGTAGTTTGCTGGCTTCGTGTATACTATGCTGGACCTACAGTTCAGTACAGTATAATCTGAGTTGAGTCTTACCATAGACAAGTAACAGAGGTGCTGGCACGTTTGGCAGCGTCTCTCGGACGACTCCAGCGCCAGCCACTTGCGGGGTTTCTTCCTGGAGTCAGCAGGTGATTGGTTGTTGTCGTGAGTGCAGTAGCGTGCGGAGGAGAGCAGCCCTGCTTCATACAGATCCTGCCTTTGCTTCATCTCTATGTTCCTGTAAGACAGACACATTCAATTTCAGTAAGAGGACCAAGAAGTCTACTTTTTAGATATCCTTCCCAGCAGGGGTCCAGACTGACCTCTACTGCAGAACTGTTTTACAAAAAAGCAGCACAATATTTCATCAGTTAGGCCAAACATGGTGGGTTTCCAGTGCTCACCTGAGATCTTTGAGAAGAGAAGAGATTGTACTGAGCACAAGTCTGTTTTCTCGTTTGGCCTCGGCTGTGGCGATCTGGTAGAGTAGCTTCTCCATAGAGAAGGGTTTTGCTATATGCCTGTATTTCAGGTCCTGAGAGAGAAGAGCAGACATGTAGAGCGTCTTCTAAATCTCCTGGTAAACGTCTATACCGTAGGTCTTACAGGCAGATGTGGAAATGTGAAAGACTCACCTTAGCAGCCTCGTAGCCCAGGTTCATCCACTGCGGTGTGGCAAAGTGCACAGTTTCAGACACGCTGTAGCCGCAGCACACCCTGGACACGAACGCCCCAGGGAAGACCACAACAAACTGCCCGCTCTGCTGGACAGTGCGGTGGACCTTGATCCCCTCACGACAAAGCACCTCTGGAGAAATCTGGAGAAATGCAGAGACAAGCAATGTAAAACAAATGCACTAAAGTGTAATGCTTTCTTTGTTTACAATACCATACCATAACATTCTTCTCCAGCATTTCCAGTCCCGGCGTGCCGTTGGCTTGTAGCAGTGTGTGCACCACTTTGTCAAGCTTTGCCTTTTCCTCAGCAGGAACAGAATACCTGTAACAGGACAGGCAGAACTTCCTGTCAGTTTCATTGTTTGGTTGACATAAGACAACAGTGCTGTCTGTCGACTCTGTCTGTCTTGTCGCTATGGAAACAGGCCTTGGATTTATTATGATGAGTCATAAACATAAAAACACAAAAAACAGCTGACGCTGGCGTGAGTGGAATGCATGCTGTAAGTGAGTGAGTGTTTTACAGAGAACTTCGCCCTCTAGAGGAGCAGATCTGTACAACACAGCTGAGTTAGCAAAGACATTAGCAAAATTTACAATTTTAGACCAAAATGACATTTAGTAAACGCATTAAAAATCATTTTGGTAAAAAAAAAAAAAAAAGGTTAATAATAAAACAATAATAAAAATTCCTGTTTAGCCTCTGCAATTAATATCTTTAAGTTGAAGTACTAAAATTGTACTAAAGTACTAAATCACGTCAAAATTACTCAAACTTGAATGAAATAAAATGAAATAAAAAAAGAAACCCTAAAATAGAAAAAGAAAAACTATAATAAATAATATAAAAATTACACTGACTGTATCTAAAAATAAATAATAAATATTTACTTAACAAAACGCAGAAACAAACTATTTGTAACTTTTACAATATTTTGTTAAAGAAATAATCTTTTTTTTGACCTTTAATAATTAGATATATTTTATATAATTACATGAAACCATAGAACTTCCAAATGTTAAAATATATTTATTTTTATCACAGAAATATATAATCAATTATATAATACATAAAACATATATTTTATATTTTTAAATCTTAATCAGCAATAATAATTTTTTAATAAAATAACATATAGACAGTGATCTTACAAATAAATCATTATAGTTTATTACATTTGTCTGATAAACATTTAATTCTTAATTTTTTTATATTCTTTTATTAGTACTTTTTAACCATCAACCAACCAACCAATCCTTAGAATTTATCCAAATGTTGTTACATACATCTTTTAACACTCCAAAGCTGGTTTATGGGGTAAATGTTCAACTAAATTATATGTAAAAAAAATTGAATTAATTGCTAAACAATACCTTGAAACAAAAACTTACCAAATGCAATCAGCACCAGTGTGTAAGTAATCAATGTATGGAAGGCGGTTTTGGTCTTGTGACCAGCATGAGGTAGAAAAGACCATGCCGATGTTCAGCCAGGGAATAGTCACCCCTGTGAGAGAGAACCAGAGAAAGAGAGCGGGTGATGACTTATTTAACAAAGGAGCTTTACACGATGTCCTTCCTGCTACCGACAACAATAGGGAACTCACCAGGCACAGCACCAAGATGGCGCAGAATGGATTGGGAGTTATTGGGTAGGACAGTAAGGTTCCATCCATGCCTGCAGCGACAGAGCGAAAAACATTTTAATAAGCGGTAATACATCTTCCCACCATGCCTTTAATTCATCTCAAATGAAAGCAGCTCTTACTTGGAAAAGGGTTCGGACTTGCCCACAGGGAAGCCGCTTCCATGTGTGTTTGTGTCCACTTTCCCATAATGCACTGCTACGTGGCAGTCCCTCTGCTCCACTATTCGCCAATAATCTTGCTATATAAAGAAAAGCAGGACAGATGGAGATGAAGAGAAATGGCAGGAAACGAGGAAATATGACAGGATACAAGGATACAACTGTCATGGGATACGCTTATAAAATATGCAACATGGAAAGTACATGCTATTTAAAGACAATTTGTCATTGGGCAGATATTATTATACTTTAAGCATTGATACTGGTGACTAGAATCGACATTTCACACCAGTATTATAGTAACATAATACTGTACAACAATTACATCTGGTTAAGGAAGTGGTTTGTTTGTACCTCAACTTCAGCAGCCCCAGGCTCCTTGTTGAAGCACATCATCATAGTATTTCTTGCTATCCTGTAAAAGGTGGTCAAAGATACCGATCTCCCCTGGAATAAAACCAATAAACAGTAAGAAAAATGCCTAAAAAGTCACTTGTTAGCTGTTTGTTTGGCGGACATTTTAAAATTGGCTTCAGGCTAGCGATTTAATCTGTCAAATTACCACTAAGTTCTGTTAAATGTGTCGTCTTCTGCTTAAATTAAGGTTAAAACCTGAGGTAACAAACATGCTTTTTGTCACCCTTTATATTAAAGACTAGCTACTTCCTTTCTGTCCAGTAATAAACAACTGTCAAGTTACGTGTTGTAGTTTTTCCCTTTCATTGTTCCACAAGCTGTCTATCTCAAACTCTTCTTAAGGACCACAGCACAACTGTCAAACACTCGTTCTCTAACCGCATGACAGCACTGATAACTACAGACAAAGACAATTGCCAGGTACCGTGCTGGAGAGGAACAAAATGCAGTGTGTGTGTGTGTGTGTGTGAGGAGCTGAGCTGTGACCTATATTCAGAAACCATTCTGTGAAGAGGCCCACTCTCGCCGTCCCGCCCAACAGAGAGTGTTACCTCAGACAACAACACACAGACAGACAGACGGGGTGCTATAAGAGTCAGCGGGGTATTTTTATAGGGCTGGTGAGGCAGACGGAGTCACCTTACACACACTATAGCTAAGAAGTCAGCCTCACGTACAT
Source organism: Enteromius thamalakanensis (assembly GCA_032357475.1). NCBI lineage: Eukaryota > Metazoa > Chordata > Actinopteri > Cypriniformes > Cyprinidae > Enteromius > Enteromius thamalakanensis. Next base: position 4,898,045 of record JAUCMT010000043.1, on the reverse strand, counting down.
CAGAAGCCGAGGTCCTGGGAACAAGCCCTCTCACACAACAACCAATCTCATGATACTCACCCACCCAGTCACAGTTCTCTTTCCTTTACCACCGGTCCTCTCTCAAACACGAGAACCACAGAAACTCTGCCTTATATCTCTGCCTCGCTTTTTACAGAGGTAATTTGCTTGCTACTACAGTATGCTAACCGAAACTAAACCTTGCACGTGACTGTTCATGGACAGCAGACAGGTTATGCAATGAAAGTGCTCTTCACTTGAAGCATATACACAAAAGGTTTTTGAATTTCTAAAGCAGCCTGATGCTAGCATGCTAAGCTAATAAAGTGCCATTTAAATGAACAGCATGCATAAATGTGACACTGGAGCACAAAACCTGTCATAAGTAGCATAGTTGTATATTTGTAGCAATAGCCAACATTACATTGCGTAGGTCAAAAAGACTAAGATTATTCTTTTACGCCAAAAATCATTAGGACATTAAGTAAAGATCATGTTCCATGACCCTTACGACTGGTTCTGTGGTTCAGGGTCACAAATGCTGTTTTAAAACAAAAAATGTATAAAAACAAAATCTCTATGCAGAAGAAAAAACATGCATATAATGCTGAGACTAATTTGGGCCAAAATGGGATCTGTTGAGAGCATGCATATGATGTCTAAAATACTGCCTAGACAGGCAGCTCACTAGAGTTCGTAACAGATCCATGTACCTTTAAATCTGCCTGAGGAACAAAACAGACACTCATACTGGCAGCTTAGCAAGCCATAGCTCTGAAATGAAGCTCAGATCTGTGATGCAGAGCACTGCATAGAGACATCCATCAAGTACTGTAGCGCCAACCACGGCAACATTAAAACCCAAAACACATCACATATTAAGCTTTGCTCCTTTCTTCCCCAGCAGTGTGGCTCTGTGTTCAGCGTACAGACAAACATAGTCATCACTCTTGATATTCTGGCACGTTCTCTCGCAGCTCAGCGGTGAGCCCTCTATGCTCTCTCTAAACACTTCGTTACCTGAGGAAATGGCACATCTGCCAGTCTGACTGGGTGAATACAGTGAATGAAACAAGTCTGACACATAATACTACCAATTTAGAAAGGAAACACAATAGTGCTAGCTTGATAAGCTTTAGGACTGCCATTATATAAGCAGGAGGTGTGTTACCTTGTATATACATTTGTGCTGGTCATTGAGAACACCTTCTTCTTCTGCCTCCACATCTGTCTCCTCACTGTCCACTTTTCCCCCTTTCTTTTCCTGAGCAAACAGTCTGCGGCGGCCGGCCTGCCGCTGGGTGTCTGGCTCTTTGTTGTGATTGCGGAAGCCATTGCGGTGGTTGAGGCCGGTGAGCCCATTCTTGGGTTCGTAACGGGGAAGAGCCAGAGACCGCTGGCCGCTATCCGAGTGGCCCTCCAGGGGTCCCCTCTTGCATTCCAGAGCTTCCTTCTCTGCCAGCACCTCCTGCTCCAGTCGCCGGTGCTCCTCTGGAGAGAGCAGGTCATAAGAGAGCAGGTACTGGAGGTAGGCCTCCTGGAGCTTTGCCAGACGGTCCTGTGCTGATTTGGGAATGCGAAGAAGGTCTGCCAACCGGCTCCATTTTTTCAGGTCCATCACCTGCTGCATTCCACCCATGTCGCAGACCAGCTCAGAAAAACGAGCCAGATCTACTTCACAGCCACCTGAAGGGGCAGCGATGAGAGATGATTGTGAATGTTTAATGCACTGCACATTAGGAAAGTATATTAACAGTTAATGTATCGTTTCCAAACATAACCACTGCAACTATGACACACTGCACCATCTGCTGCCAAATGAGTATTGACAGCTTCAGAATTAAAATTCATTACATTTCACAGCTCATTAATTCTCTAAATATGTTAGCGGAGAAATCGCATGGCATCTTTATTTGTCTTGAAAAATAACAAAACATAACGACTGGAGAAAGTGAGCTAAGGAACTGAGGGAGAGAGAGCAACAGAAAAGGTCAATGACCATGAGCTTAAAACTCTCGAAGGAATTATTGCAGCATATCGGCAGCAGTCTAACAGGCTCGATAAACATTTATTTCAACTATATATTCTGACTAGGCACTTCTGGGTTTAGAATAGACCATAAGGCTGTTCACCGGTCAGTTTACATTCAAATTGTCTCTCACTTAAGAAAAATGTTGTCAGGCTGATATGTAAGTCAAGTATGCTTACACAAGCACAGGGCTTCATAGCTACAGTAATTTGCTGCAGTTGGAACTGAAGTTCTACTTTATAAATGGATTACACAAGACCAGAAATGGGCAACGTTGCTCCTGGAGGGCCACTGCTTTAGTTTCAACCACATGATGCGAACACCAGCCTTAAATGTACACTAAAAATGTTCTTGATTAGATTATTCAGGTAGGTTTGATTAGAGCTGGAGCTAAATTTTGCAGCACCCCTCCAGAGTTGCCCTACACTACACTAGCTCCCATAACAGGGTTCGTCAAATCCAACCCTGAAGGGTCAAAGCACTGCAGAGTTTAACGCCAATGAAGAATACTGGAGAGCGGGGTCTTCAGAGTTACTAGAAAATTACAGGTATTAAAGGTCGAAATAAGCTCTGCAGGGCAGTGGACCTCTTGGCACACAACAAAAGCATGCAGTTTTTAATTTGACTCACCTATAAGCGGTGGCTCGTCCATTGAGATGCCCTGAGATTTGAGGTGCTTCTTAATGCAGGCCAATTTCTGAACATTAGGGCCCCAGCGCCGACCCAACTTGTGGATGCGCTGAACCTGTGTCACGAAACGCATATCGTCATTGAGTTTGCATTCTGGCCTCCAATCAGGAGGAGGCAAGACTCTACACAGTCCAGATGATTCGGCTCGTTCCCGAACTGAGTCGAGGTACACCAAAGGGTCCTGAAACTCCCTGGAGGTGGGCTTGAAAAAGGGTACCTCCTCCAGGGCTGTGCACCCTGCCCTCCTCCTCTCCCGCTCCCTGTCTCTGTCCGGCCGTGGTGGAGACGTGTGTGTGGGCTCTGCTGGTTTGAAGGATTTGCTGGCTGAGGTAGTGGATGTGGTCCGGTGGTTGAGGGTGGGATTAGTTTGAGCCCTCTGCTGTGCTTGTCTGATGAACATCAGTTTACCAGCAGAGGCACGTTTGGGCCGCTGACGTGCTGGCTCAGGGGTAGCGGGGTTCTGGGGCATGGCTGGGGAGGCAGGAGCAGCAGGGGGCGACGGGGGAGGGGCAGGACCCATTTTCTGAGTCGGCGAGGCGGCCATTTCAGTGATACTGTGTGCAAGTGTGACTGTGTTGGGGGACTTGAACTGACTCAGGGCCTTCTTGCTGCGAGTTTCCAGTGGGCTAGTTTGCAGTTTAGCTTTCTTAACCTCAGTAACAGGGGGCTTGGTTTTAACCTCGTCCCTCTCGGTTCTAGCTCCAAGGATCGTAATGGCATCACTCCTGCGTTTAGAGTTCCGCAGTCCCTGCCGCACTTGTCGGCCATCTTCCTCCTCCCTGGCACTGTGGCGTCCATTAAGCCTGCCATTAGGCCGGCCACCATTAATCATCGTATGCACCCCGTTCGATAATAGCACCTGTTTGCGGGATTTTGCATTGATACTTTGGGCTTTTCCTGAGTGAGAGAGCTGGGGCCGGCCATGACCGTTGCTGGTTGGATGATGAGAATGATGGTGGTGGTTGTTGCTGTAAGCACGGAGGCCAGCAGAAGACGCGTGCTTGCTGTGGTTGAGTTTGGCTTTCTTAACCAGTTCTCGTTTTGCTTTGGTGTAGGTGACGTGACCCTTGGTCACAGTGGCTGTGTACTTCACAGTTTTGGACGGCAGACGGAAGTCTTTTGACTTTTTGGCACCGGCCTTATGCGCGCCGACTGATGATGCCCGTGTGAGTCCATTTACTTTCGAGACCTAAAGTAAAAAAAAAAAAAAAGTATTAAAAACCTGTGAGAACTTTTAAACAGTCCTCTCAATCCTGACGCTAAAGAATAAGTTTCTAGCACATACAGAGTCAGTCACAGTGCATGTTTCGGCTCACACAATAACAGACCACAATAGAGCTCCAAAAACCCCAAACCAGAGAAAACAGCAGGGAAGAAAGAGGGAGGGGAAGTGTACCAGATAGAGGGAGAAAAATGTTTTTATTCAGTGCCAACAGCTGCGAAACAATCCTTAGAAGTAAAGTTTAATCATAAAATCCCATTCAAGCACCAATTCATAGTCGGCACAGTATACTAAAGTTCTTCAAATTTGGCTTTAATGCCCCAAATAAAAGGAGCTGTGCTTTTCAGCTGATCTGAGGCCCCCAATATACTTCACAGCAGAGCAGATGCAGCTTGGGTTACGCCCGGCCTCTCATTGTTTAACAGCCGCCATGGGAATCAGACTATGCCAGGCTACAAACATAGTCAGCCTCGACTTCTCTCTTCACATTGTTTTCTTTGGCTCTGTTTTTTGGCAAGGCAGAAAGGATTTGATTTCCTATGTGTGTGTTCTCACAGAGCCAAGAAAAGAAGATGCAGCCGGAGGGTTTTAGTGGGCTAAAACTCCAGGTGAAATAAACACGATGTGCTTTCCTGACATCAGAGGACTCTTATTAGAGTTCTGACATTTGGCCTGAAGTTCTCGAAAAGTCTTTAATTAAAGCAATGCAATATTACATGAATGATGTAGTCAAGTAACACAATTGTCTTTGTGGTTAATAGCACATAGTAGTATAAATGGCCACCAAGAATTCCAAAACCCCTATGTGATCACAAAAGTTGATTAAGTTACTGCCATTTAATTACATCTTTACTTGCATTTTGTATTTGACGAGTGCTAATTGCAGAGACCTAACAAAAGAAAACAAAGACTTGCATGATTAAAAATGCTGCTTTTATCAAAAAATATTGCACGCCTGAAATTAAGGGCTTGGGGTTTAATCGCTCTGTTCTTATTTTTGTCTGAAGCCTGTTTTCATGCTCTGTGAATAGGCCTTTACATTTTGTGCCACACCTTCTCACATCCCTTCCACTTGATTTCTCTCTCTTTAAAGCCTCCGTTAGCTTTCTAAATAACAGCATCCAGACTGCGGTGATCTCTGGGTCAGAGGTTCGCTGAAAGACAGACGAGGAGATTGCGAAGGATTTTTAAAGTAAGACATCGGCTGTATTGTATTCCTATCAGGTGCAGCCAAACAACAAAGAGAGGCTATTAAAAGATAAGGGGGACTGAAATGTGACCTCCTTCATCAATCGCTTCCCCTTGTCGGCGCTTAAAAAAAAAAAATGTAGGGAGAGGGGGAGAATATAAAAGAAAGCGACAGACTCCAGCCCCAGAGGCAGGCATGATGGATGCTCTCTGCAGGTAGAGTAAGCAAATGTAGCATGATGTCAGCTGCAGCCATGTCTATGTAGCCCCCCGTCATCACACCCGCCCCCTTTTGAAATAACACGTCAGTGGTCTACGACACACCCCATCCCATCTGCAGGGCTCTGAGAGCGCAGAATGTGATTGTAATGATAATCCCACTCAGCATAACGTGCCGGATGCTGAGTAGTGCTTGGAGAAATCCCACGTCTAGCTCTGTGTAATGAGCGTCACGACCACTAGAGGGCTCGCTGATCCCAAAACTCTGCCCGAGGATGCAGACGAGGACTGCCGCACGCTGCCAGCTATTATTTAGTCTGCCTGAAAGGGTGGAAGTAAAAGAGAGAAACAGTGTAGGCGAGAAAACACAGGTCACTGGACTGTCCCCGGTGGGCAACCTCTTGAAACCAGTGGAAACAGCAGGGCTGGAGGAAAGAAGGAAGGAAGCGAGGAAAGAGAATGGAAGGAAGGATGGAATAGTTTAAAGGCCGGCTGGCCAAAGACGTGCGATTAAATCGGCTTAACAGCCAGGAACAAAAACAAGAGAACACACACAGACAGAGGCCAAGCCAGCTCTCTGAAGTGGATCTTAGTCGCACATGAGGATGAGGGAGGACAGATGACATCATGTGTTGCTATAGGCCAGCTGCAGCATAGCAAAAGATTTAACTGAGAACATCTGCAGAGCTGCAACCCGCACCACACACATGGTACATGTCTACCTATGTGTTAAACATATGCTCTATAACCCTCTATACATTTAATCTATACATTATTCTCCACATCTAGCGCAATCTGGACCCTAAATACGTTTTGCAATAAAGCTGGTATTATCCATTTTTTAAGGCATTGTGAGTTCTTTAAAGGCGACAAGCACATTTGTTGTTTTTAAACAGAAGCCGAATCAGCGCGCTATATTCAGGTCAGGTGATAAGGCTAATTTTACTTTGAAAAGACGCACTAGCTGAGAGAAGTTTTGTCAAAGCTGTTATCGTTTTTTTGGGAAATTAACTTAAGATAAAACACAAATGAATTAAAAAAAGGAGAATAAATTAATACATTATTTGTTTGCTTTTTATGTTCACTGTAAAAAATAAAATTAAATAAAAACGTGGGGGTTCCAATCTATTGTTTCTTTAAAAACAAACCAAAATACCAAAAGAAACCCAAAATATCAAGGCTCATTAAAAACTGTCATGGATACAATGAAACAAATAAATAGACCATAACATACAGTCCCATAATAACGCTGCTGAAACAGATCCTGCACCTGCTGTGAGCAGCATGAGATCTCTCTTCTTCCCAGATCAAGTAGTTTTACGCAAACACTCATAAAAAAATAAATTAAATGAAAGTCCAATTAAACAATGAAGTATAAACTCTCATCCAGCTCGTGTGCCATGGGTCATGCTCACATCAGAGCTCTTCAACACATGAACACCCTTCAGAAAATTAGCTTTTCTAGAGAGTGAGTGAGAGAGGGAGGGGGGTCAACAGCTGTCTAATAGATTCTCATAGTACTGTAGATTATGCGGCATCTATCGGTGTTGTTTATTGTTTTAAGTATAGCAGATAAGTGGTAATGTGTTTATGTATGTCAGCATAATAACAGGCTTTATCTGGCTCAAGGGTTTAACGTTGGGTCAGTCATTGCGGTTAAACTGTTAAACCACTACTTACAGGTGCCACTGCTTCATGCTGATTCATCAGAACCACACTTCTGGTTTTGTATTAAAAAAAAAAAAAGTCTTGTACAAGAAGAAGTGCATCCATTTGTGTGCATATACACACACACACACACATATATATATATATATAATGCAGAATGTAGCTTTGTGTATTGAGCAACCCCAAAGCTGGGAATCTCAAGAATAGAGTGTCAATGACATAAAAAAAGACAGAAAGACAGGGAGAGGCTGATAAGTTGAAGTTATTCTGTTTACCCCAGCTCTCTGAGGTTCGTTGTCAACTTAATTAATCAGTTTAGTGGCACTGAAAGACGAAAGGCTTGTTAGTACTGAAGGTGGTCTGATTGTCTATAAGCTACATCAGGATGGATGTTATCTCCTAATTATCAGATCCAGTGTAATTCTCAGAGCTCCAGAATGCTCCCTGTTCATACAAACACAGAGTTGAACATGAAGGCTTGTACCTGCTTGCGGAGCTCCTCTGCGGCTCGTCTGTAGTTGTGGCCGTTGGTGTTGTGGCTCTTGGCCGTGGCTGCAGTGTGCTTGTGGGAGATTTCATCAGACGCGTCACAGCCTTCGTTACGATCTCTCCCCACAGATGACTCTCTGCCCCTGGATCTGGGAGTCAGCTCTTTGTCCTTGTGTACCTTAAGGCCATTCAACACTGCAGGAATAAAACAGAGGATTATTAAAATAAACAAAATAAAAATACTGCATTGCATTTTCTTGTCAGTTAAGTTTTGCAGTCAATTCTTGCAATATGTTTCAAATCATATCTTTTTTTAAGACTATCTGCAGTGGATTTTTAGTGTGGAAACATAGCATGCTTTGGTATGATACTGTGCACATGCACCACTGCACTATGCAAGTTTATGACTGTTACTGAATGCAGTGTCAAAACAATTTTGACGAGACTGCTGTTCTGCCTTACTTCACACTTATACTTTACTGTTGTCAGCGCACTGTTTTCATTCTTAGAAACATGCAAACTGCCATAATCTTTGGGTCGAGTTAGTTCTAGCTACCACCAGTCTAAATGTATAGAATAAGAAACACCATGAGCTCTAGGTTATTGGTCCATTATAACCAAAATAACATAGTAATATAAAAAACAAACAAACAAAAAAAAACTCTTATTTCATATTAACCACAGTTTAAATCTTGCAACATATTTACGGATTTGCTTGATATAGTCTCTAGTAAATTTTTTTTCTTTTTATTAAACTTTGTTTGGAGCACTTATTTGTGCACATCTCCTGACATTTAACCTAAAATGCATTTTAATGTCACTATTTATGAGGATTATTTAAATACTGTCTTTAAATGCTATTTAGTGTACATGAAGTATGCTTGCAATAGTTCCACTTGAGCACAATCAAATAGACTTCAGTTGGACCTCCTCATAAAATTTTGATTTAAATGCAAGTACATAGTAGTTAAGGCCTAATAACGATTCTGTGGATTTCATGCAAAGACAAAGTAGCATATAACTGTTGTTCACATTCATAAATGCAATGCTTACCACTTGTTTCAATTCACATTAAATTGTCTAAATTATTAAATCATTAAATTGAACTCTGACAGAATAGAAATATAAACTATTAGACAAACAAATTACACCATGAGAAAAACATTCTGCCAACAAACAACTGTCAGCACTTCTGCACCAAGTCATGAGCAAGTGAACCCAAAACAAACAGCAAAAGCAAAACAAAACAAAAAAAAACTGAACACTAAAACAAAAGAGACCACAAACAAAACCCCAAAAGCCAAACCAAACAAAAAATCCACAACAACACAAAATGAAACGAAGAACAATGGCAAAACAAACAAAAACGAACTTCCTTTCATCTGTAAGTTTGTTTTTAGTGCATTAGCCCATAAATTCCTTTGCTACAGATAATGCTGTAAAAAACATGTTCTGTATTTCTGGACAGGGTAGTCTGTCTGTTATCAGGCCCTCTGGACGGCTCTAATTAACACATATTCAAACCGCTCTCTGTCTTTATGACTGCTCACTTTCATTTTACAGTGTTTAAATATCAGCAGGCAGCAGAGCGTGTCAGCAAGAGGGAAACGGACGGCTTGCGCGCTGTAAGGCTTACGCTTGGAACTGCTACCGACAGCTGAACTCAATAAAAGGTGTTTAATTTAGAAATGTAAACACGCCTCTGGGTTACTGAGGTTCAGCGAATGAAAGCCAAGCACTGTGGTTTCTCTCGCTCGGAGAGACACTCGGAGAGAGAAAAACTGGATCGTTGCCTGTGCTCCATATTAAAGTGTCACATCTGACATGGGCCAGCTCAGACAACGGGCTTTGTCCAGGCACAGGACAGGCTGGGGATAGACAGCACGAGAGAAAGAGAGAGAGAAGTGGGCCGGTGTTTTCCTAAACCTGGGATTGTGTGCATTTCACATATCCAAGCAGCTGAGTAGCCTACAAACACAAAACCTCAAGCTTGTAAGGGACAAGAAGCAAATTCCTGAACCTGGGCCAATCAAGATCAATTTAAAGTGACATATTGCCGGCTGAGAAATAAAACCCAGCTTATTTATTCAAAGCTGAGTGAACAAGAATAGACGAGTAGTCAAGACGGTCCAGGTGCACCAATAAAACACTACTGTCTGTATAAGATATTTAATGCACGCTTTAAATCTCATACTTTGTAGAAATGTGGTATGCAAAGTGGGATTCAGACTATGTCTGGATGCTTCAAAGAAAAACTAACAAAAACCTCTACACTAATGAGCGTATTTGTAAGTTTATAAATAGTTCCCAGCTTGACGTTCTGATTGCTGTTGAAGACACTCTAACACACTCAATTAAACAGGCGCTTGGCTTTCAATTATCTGTTGACAGACTATTTTTGTTTTATAACAACAAGTTTCATTAACACACATGCTCCTGCAATACCTTGCTGGCCCTCTTTAAACTCACACAGCATCTATTGAGAGCATCAACCAAGCGCTTAGACTGTATACGGCTGGGTTTTCACCATTTGTTGCAGTGGGTGTGTGAGTCGTACAGCGACGTGTTGCCTGCCGTTACTCGGCACAGCTGTGAGCTGAATGCATAAACACCTTGTTACCGCCTTTCCTACTAAAGTGATAATTGGAGTGGAAAGATAGAAGTGTCACGTCCCACTCCAACACAACATTCCCATCTCCACACAGGAAGCAGAAGCCTTGACACGTACAGATCGTAGAGGATATTTACATTATAGCATTTAAAAGTTTGGGGTCGGTTGGATTTTTTTAAAAAGATGTGAAAGGAAGTCTTGCACGCTCACAAAGGCTGTATTTATTTAATCAAAAAATATTGTAAATTTAAAAAAAAAAAAAAAAAGTTAATATTTTGTGTTTTAATGCTAAATATTATTAGAATTTAAAATAAGTGTTTTCTATTGTAATACCTTTAAAAACATAATTTACTAATGTTATGCAAATCTGAATTTTCAGAATACTCCTGATTCTTCAGAAATCATTCTAATAGCTGATTTGATGCCCAATAAACATTTATCATTATTATCAATGTTGAAAAGTGAGTGTTCTTATTATATTTTGCAGAAACCACATTATATTTGTTTTTTTAGGTTTTTATATGAATAGAAAGTTAAAAACAGCAGCATTTATTTAAAAAAAAATATATAAATGTATCCAATGTCACTTTATACATTTATTGTTGGAATAATAAATTGATATTTTCTATTTTGTTTCTTTTTTTCTTGCTCTTTGCTCTTACCGAATCCGTTAATCTTGCCAGGTGGTTTGCCCTTCTTGGGTGTAGACTGGCATGATGTAGATGCCACACTGGGTGGTTTCTCTTCCTCAACTTCCTCTTCATCTTCCAGATCCTCCTCATCCTGAGAGCAGCCGAAGTAAGCAATGTTACTGGGTAATGCCGGTGAGCCTGAGAGGAGAGAGAGAGAGAGTGTTAAAAGGAAGCCCAGTGCATTTACTGAGAAGCGGCCAAAGAAAATGGGATAACCTGACACGACTCTGTAATCTCAGTTTCTATTGCAACCCTAATCCTCTCAAAATCAGCTGCTGCTCTGGATGAGATTAAAGACTGTCACAGCCATTGGAAGCCTGAGTACATTGCACTCCTCTGTTTCTGTGTGTGGTGAGGGGAGATTTGGAGCCACTAGTGACTGTGTCTAACTGATGTTTCTCTTATGAGAAACTATGTTTCAAAACACACCAGCTGATTACCAGCAGCATACTGCAAGATTACAGACCCAAGTGAGATGGACCATGATAAGCACTGCTCATGGAAGAGGTAAAGCTTAAAAACTGAAAATTTCATAGAGCTTTAATACACATGATGAGTTAATAATGGTAGAAAATGTTTTAACAACAGGTTTGTAAAACAAATAATAATAATAAATAAAATAAAAGCAAAACACAAAGCAAACCACCAAGCTATTATTAAATCTTACTAAAACAAACAACAACAAAAAAGGTTGTACAATACACATGGTGGATGAGCAAATACAAACACATACAAACCAACAACTTGTAAAACAATACCAAACAAAAAGTGCACAAGAAACAAACAAACAAACAAACAAACAAACAAACAAAAATCTGAAAGTTTTAGTGTAAATATTGCTACAAATAATAATAACATGAACAAAATCAACAACTTGTAAAACAAAAACAAATCAAACCCAAAACCAAAATAAACAAACTTAATAAATCAAACAAAAACACCAAAACAAAGTCAAATCGAACAAAAAAACAAATAAACAAAATGAAAGTTGTCAAACATGGTGGAAGAGCACATTCCAAAACAATACAAAAACGAACCAAAAGCAAATCAACACTAAATATAAACACAATTTTAATTCATTTTATATATTTGTTTTTTTAGTAATTACAGAATTATTACTCCATATTTCCAGACTTCCCCTCCGAGTGCCATTCTCAGACACACAATACATTACCTAGTCATAGCAGTATATTATATTAATATATATACATATATACAAGTATTTCTTTTTCAAACAGCACAGGTGATGTATGTCAAATGCCTGTTGCCCATTAGCTGCCCCACCAGCATGATCAGTGCTTAAACCTGCACTCCTGAACGTCTGCGCTTGGGCCACACCACACAGGGCCACGATTATCATTATCTAGTGCTGTTCTTCACCAGCCTCATGAATGAAACATGAGTGTGTCTGCCACGGCCCTACGAATGTGCTCTCATTAGCTCTCTATTAACGTGAAGCTGCGCCGGTGATGTCACTGCATGCATGCAGCATCTGACATGCCACATTAATGCTTATGGTCTGTGTGACAACATTTATAATAGCAATGGAAACAGGTTGGCTGTTTAGGGAACAAATAAAATGACTGAATGAAGTAGAAACTTAACGAGTTGCTGTAAATGGATGGCTGTAAAACGGGCTGAGACGTGAGAATGCCAGAATGCCAGAATGCTGCGTCACTGGTGAACGCTCTAGCTACTGGTCACTAAAATGGTAACCCCCTTTTTAATATGGTTAATGTAGTTAACTACATTAGTTAACATAAACTAACCATGCAAAATACTTCTAAACCACGTATTAACTGTAGTAATTATTTTTTTAATTACATGTATTAATATTATTGCTATTTAGTTATGTGGTAATGCTTTATTATAAGCTGCCTCATTGCATGTTACATGTACTTACTATTAAAATAACAATAAATTATGCATAATTACATGCAAGTAACCTTAGGCCAAACCCTAATCCTAACTCTAACCATACTCAGTACTTAAAAAGTACTTACAAGATGTTAAATTGCATCAGTCACAGGTTATTAATATTAATTAATGCATTAATTAAAAATAACTAATGGGACCTTATTATAAAGTGTTACCATTAAAACCATTTGAAATAAATAAAATAAACATGATTCAAGAAACTTAATGAAACTTAAACATGAAAAAAATAGGAGAAAATAAAGAAAGAACTTTGGCTTGACAACTGTTTACTAAGAAGACCAAAACTAAAGTAAAATAACGTTAAATAGGATTGTTAAAACAAACAAAAATAAAATAATAATAACAAAGAGAACAAAAAACAAAAAGAAAAAAAAATGAAAATGAAAACTAAAAATAAAAGTTAATACAGATATTAAACCCATAGAAAGCATAACAGAGCTAATACATTATAATATATTAGGATAATATACAAAATAAAATAAAATTAAATTAAATATTTGTGAATCTAATGTGTCTGGCTTTCTGGTGTCATCCACTTACAGCTATTTGTAGCTATACAAAAAAAGATAATTGTGTCTTTGACATTTCAAACTGGTGTGTTTATTGATTTAATGTATTCTCGTAATTATGAACACACTGGTTTGCAGCGAAAAATTTAACCGTTTACTGCACTTTGTTATTCTTCTCGTAAATTGCCTATAGCAGCTAATGAATCATTGCCTATAGCAGCTAATGAACTTCTGCATTGAAAAATTAAGGTGGATAAATTATCCTACAGGACTACAGTTTTTACTCCATGTGGCAGAAGACAAACAAATATGACAGGACAAACTTTCAGTCTTCACATAATTCAGTCACAAACAAGTCCAAACAAACAAACAAAAAAGTAATTAAGAAAATTATTATCATTATCTCACACTCCCATAATGTGGGGGTAAAAGGTCAACAGCTCACAGACTCAAGGGTCATCCGGGGTCATAACTGGGGGTGGGAAACTGCTGGGGTTTCCACCATTTTTTCCCCCTGCCTTTAGATGCTCTGCAAAACGGACACTAGCGACACTCTAATCTGTTTCATGCTCCCCATGCTCAATGAGTCTATGGTTCAGGCTTTCCCCACAATGAGGCTTACTGAGTGCCCCAGGGAATGCTGGTTAGGGAGTAGCCCAACTATAACTCCCGGTTACTGGCGTCAGGGGTGCACAAACCAGATTTTTGATTGCAATCATGTATCGTCTGCCATGTCTTCTCTCCTCAGCCTCTTTCTCCAGAGCCAAATCTAAATCTGTCATCTCCAGAGAGAAAGAAAATAAAAAACAGACCTTTCCCAATCCCCAATTATGTGCGCTCTCATATTCACAGGCTGACACAGATCATAATTAAAGATGAAGGCATCCATTACTATTGTCATTTTTAATACAAGCACAGACGTAATTGCAACTGAAGTGTTCTACTCCGGTTGCTTTTCTTTTGTCCCGTTTAAATTGAAGCTCAAGAAGAACCAATCAAAATCTGGCCGAGTAGCAGCCCTCGCTCTGATTGGACGCCTGGTTGCCGTGCGGAATGTTTTGATCAGACACATAGTTAGAGGGAGCAAGGAAGTTTTCCTAAAGAGGGTTCACTCACAAATAAAATCTCGACCTTTTAACTTTCTCTTTCATGGAACAAAAGCTGAGAGATTTAAAAACCTTCCCAATCTTTTCCACAGGATACAACTCAAGCATAATAAAGCAAAGTGAGAAATAAGTGTTCTTACCTGTACTTTGTACTTTAAAATCTTAAACATATACATAAAATAAAAAGACTACGTATACAAATACGTAGGAAATAAAAGCCACTTTTAGATAAAAAACACTTCCATAACAGTTTCTTAACTTTGTTCAAATTAAGCATATTTAAGTAAAATAATAAAGTTAAATTAAGCATATGTTCACACACACACACACACACACACTTAAAATAACCAGATCATATTTTTTATACCAAACTTGCCAGTAGTATATTCAGTAAAAAGCGCTAAAGTGTACCTCTTTTTTTATAAAACATAACTCATGACTTGAAGCAAGCGAGTTAGGGCTAGTTTCAAGTACACACACACACACACACACACACATAATTTATTTATTTTGCTTTATT
>JAUCMT010000043.1:4867888-4882869 GCA_032357475.1 Enteromius thamalakanensis | reverse complement strand
GTGATTAGCACACCTGATTCTGATCATTTGAATGGGTGAGCGAAAACTTTTGGTAATATAGTGTATATATATATATACAGCATGAGGTTGAGTAAATGATGAGAGAAACTTATATTGTTAGGTGATTTGTATCCTCTAATATATGTTCAGGTCTCCCAGGTTGAGGTCTTGACCCAAGGTTGTCAGAGCTCCTGCTAGGTTAACAGCTTTTCCAGCAGGTCGACGTACATGGCAGTTGAGAGAAGGGATGTTAGACCGTTAACAGCCCTTCTCTTCACACTACACTATGTCCCCTCTATGTGACAGCATATGGCAGTGAGGAGAGCGGCGAGTGAGAAGAATGAGAGGGGACATAAAAAACACTGTCTCTGGGCTGCGGCGGCAGCAAGAATGCGCGGGGATTATGGATTATATCTCCTCTAATTTACATTCCTGAATGTCTGCAAATCCATTAACCCAGTTTGCCCTATGCTTGAGGAGTCGCCGGGAGAATTTAATCAGCCTTCTGCCCCACCGCCAAGCCGCAAACGTCAGTGCGCTTAATTGAATTGAAATCAGCTATCTTTGTTCTTTCATAGCACACAGTGCCAGAAGAACAGCTTCACGTCGACACACGTGGCTGTGGTTTGAATGCGGCTGCCGTGGCCTGAGAGACGTAAATAAGTCTTTAGGACAGTCAACGATATCCAAGAGACACTGGAATTGAACTAAATGCTCACGGGGACATTCAAATGCACATAAAATTACAATAAAAAAATACTGCCTGTTACGCAACACGGCCAATAGAGTATGTTATTCATTTACCCATATCACCTTACCTACTCGAGTTCACATCATAAGGAATGTGCATGCCAGGGTTTCGGCATGCTTTTGATACAATTTAATAATAATTTACAATAATCTTTTCATAGATTTTATATAAACAATAAAAATAAATAATTGTAAATATTTAACAAAAACATGTTTTATTATTTGTTTTAGCACTATATTTATTTAGAAAAAAAATGTGTGTATATATATATACACATACATACATACTCACATATATATACATACACACGTATTTATACATATATATATAAAACATGTATGTGTGCCAGTATATAAATCCACATGCACACACACATCAAGCATCAAAACAGAAACGGCTTACATCAGGGTGTAATTCCTGCATTGTGTCTCCAGCACACTACTTTACATTGCATCAGAAGACACAATCTGGATGCTAAAAAACTAAAAAACACT
This sequence comes from Enteromius thamalakanensis, assembly GCA_032357475.1. Taxonomy (NCBI): domain Eukaryota; kingdom Metazoa; phylum Chordata; class Actinopteri; order Cypriniformes; family Cyprinidae; genus Enteromius; species Enteromius thamalakanensis. Next base: position 4,881,624 of record JAUCMT010000043.1, on the reverse strand, counting down.
CCTAATTATGCTGTTGATATCTCAAAAGAGATCACCCTAGAGATTACATCCGTTCAAAAATGAAAAACTTTTCTTTTGAAGAAACCGTCAGAGATTTCACAACCTCGCATTAATCACAGCCTGTGCTCTACTCAGCAGTCGCACACGGCAGCCCGGTTAAATACTTTCTGTGTGTCAGATAAGAGCTGCGTTGCGCTGGCAGTCGGCCATGACTGAGCTATTGTAGGACTGCCCATTTGACCCTGGCTATATTTACCCAGAATCCATTGATCTGTATTTACCCATCCTCTCTACCTCCACCCCTGTGAAAGATCAACACTGTCTGCTCACGACCACCTCTCCTGATGGCTGGATCAGACATGCCAAAGTAAAGAGCCCTCTGAAAGATATTGAATGTCAGGGATTCGTTGAAGGATAAACCGACACATGGCATGATGACAATACTCTACTCCGCACAACACCAGTGTATTGTAATGCCATTTGGGCAACATAACGCTCCACATACACTAATATACAAACCGGCTTCAGGGAGTATCATCTATAAATAATACCATAAGGAGGGTGGTGTACAGTTAGTGAGGTGCTGCCCATCGTCTAAATGCTGCTGTGGAAAAAACTGCTAGGGAGTCATTGAGAGTTGAAGCTGATATGTAATACTCTCGATGTGTGGCTTTGGCCTTTCCCTGACCCCACACACCAGGCCAAGTCAAGTTAAGGCCAAGTCCGAGAAGACCTGAGCTGACCCTATCACGTACACACATCTGATACAACTAGCTCATGTTTCATACGGTACCATCACTCACACAATCACATGATCGAGTGATTAAAAGAAGACTTTCATGGAAAGCAATGGCAATAAATTGTGGCTAATGGACGTCTTGTTTTTGGAAAGCATGTTACAGGACATTTCTGGGCTGCTATTCTGAAGTCCTGGGGAGGAGAGTAAGTTTATACTCAAATGAAGCAGTCTAAACCATCTCCCGCAAGGTTTAAGTATTATGTTGTAAAAACTCCTGCCAACAAATAAATTTAAGGTCCAGCAAGCTTTCGTTTTCCATTTTTTTGTTTCTTTAGCGCCACTAAAAGAAAATTCCACTTCCACTTTTCCTACCTTTCACACATCTCAGGACATGCACGAAACAGGAGAGAAACCTCGTTGTTTTGACCGTTAAGTTGAAAAATGGCAGACTACACTTCTAAACCTAGTAAATGAATTTAAAGAGTCAAATAAATATAAATGTACAATAAAAAAGGGTCTTGCTTTAACTTTACAGACAGCTAAGAGCAGACAGAACTGAAATCTATTGTAAATCTTACTCTTTTTTTGTCCTGATTATAGGAGGTTAAGTCACAGAATGAGATTTTGGTAAATGCCTAAAACCAAAGGGAGGCAGGTGATGCTGTTTTACATAATGTTTTAATTATTTCACTTTATAAAACCTCAGTATATTGTCAGGAGCTACTTTGCATTGCCTGATATGTTTTTGTTTGTTTGCTTGACTCTCAAAGTGAAGATAAACCATTGAGTTGAGAACCATTGAGAACGCTAGGTGCTTAAATATTTGAGCTTCACTCTATAGAAACACTGTGTACTGACCTTGGAAGTAGGAGGCACCCATAAATCCCTGTGAAAGGCATAGCCCGGTTCATAAAAAGGTTGGTGTGTTTGTTAAAGTGTGTGTCCGTGACACTTCAGGCTGATAACACCTCCATTATTCAACATGAAACGGCTGGTGTGATACCTCCTAACTTTGAAAGTCTATGTTTGTGCAGCAAGTGCACTGGAGTTCAGGTGCCATGAAGGCCACCTCCACCTCTGTCATGACACCAGACACCGGTGCTACAGTTCAGATCGCTTACCTGGACACCAGGTGAACAGGACAGAGGTGTTGGGCCAAGGCTGTCTGAAATGTTATTACGAAGACAAAAGTGAGTTTTGTTAAAAAAAAAAAAAGCTAAAGTTCACAAAGTGTGACAAAAATGGAAAGCTATAAATGTGCACAGCAAAATAAAAATCTGAACACGTGATTTCGAGGGACAAGTAAATCTAACACTGTTGAAACCAAAAACACCGCAAAGCCAATACAAAACTAACAGAGCCTTGTTTAGTTCATCTGAACTAAACAGCCTACTGTAAAAAATAACTCTTGAATATTTATCAATTAGCTATGTCGTAAACTTCGCAAATTCAGTGACTGGTTGTTTTTCTGAGTGGACCCAGTCTACAGTATGTAGCTGGATACCCTATAATGATGGTTTTTACAGTTTACAGCTAAATATAGCGGCCATCACATATTTAATTGCCCACAAGAACTGCAGTGCGGTGTGTTAATCGTCAATTTTGATTGTATTACTTTCATGGTGCAGTTTCTAATGAAGCATGGTATTCAGTATATATCGTGTTGCTATGTTAGAAGAGATGGCTAAAATTGTTTTGAAACAAGAGAATACACCAAGTTAAATTAAAAAAACAAAATACAAATACATTTTGGTAAATATGTGACCCTGGACCACAAAACCAGTCTCAAGCTGCTGGGGTATATTTGTAGAAATAGCCAAAAATACATTGCATGGGTAAAAATTATTAGATTTTTTATTTTTTTTTTGTCAAAAATCCTTAGGATATTAAGTAAAGATCATGTTCCATGAAGGTATTTAGTGAATTTCTTACCGAAAATATATTAAAACTTAATTTTTGATTAGTAATATGCATTGATAAGATTTTCATTTAAACAACTTTTAGCATTTAGCATTTTCTCCACCCTCAGATTTCAGATATTCATATAGTCGTATCGGTCAAATATTACCCAATTTATGCATTAATGGGAAGCTTATTTAGATTATGTATAAATCTTAATTTCAGAAAATGAACCTTTGTTGTCCAGGGTCACATATATGGATGATAAGATGCTGAGACAATACCTCGAAGGCATATGAATGTGAGGAAGTCTTCTGTCTTAGGCTTGCGGCTGGAGAGGAATGTGATGTGTGTGAGCGGCGTGGGCAGAGAGGGGTCGGCCATCTTCACCGGCGTGGTGCTGGGAGAGTTGGGTTGAGACTGAGCAAACTTCCTCTGTGCATGCAGTCTGGGCCTAAGAGAGAGAATGGAAACAATAGATTTTAAATGCACCTGCGTTCTATCATATAATGACGAGTTTATGGACACATTAGAAAAACTTTCCTTTTGAAAATCCCCACTTGGCACTGGGATTTGGATAACGCTGCCCAGAGCAATAAATTCATCTTAACGCATTTGCTCTTGTGATGGTAAAACTCCACTCAGGGCTTTGCTGTTGCCATAACTAATTCAGTCGATCTGGAACCCATTCAAACACGTTTTTGTTCAGATTAGCACACAAGAACTGCTGCTTTAGATGGTCATCCAAATGCTGATAACTGGGTTAAGGGCTGGAACAATACAGGACAAAAACTAGGTATTCACACGTTTAAAGGCGGCTGACACGGTGCGAATTCGGACAGTCGGAAGACCGTATGGCCACCACACGTCACAGAAAACGAAGGGCATGGCAAAGAGTTTGGCTGAAGGGCAGAGAATGAAATCAATTTTGACAGTCCTTTTTTATGGGTTATTACTATTTATTATATTATTTTAAATGCCACTCGATATAACATACAGCGCTCCCTGTTCTTGCCAGAGTTCAGCAAGTTTGTCATCTTTCGCAACAGTCCAAATTCTCTGTGGCTCTGCCATGTTCTTCTATAGCTTGTGATTGGTCATTTTCAGTTTGCTCAACAAATCGGCTCGTTTAACGGCATGCTTTCAATCCGACAGCTCTTCTGACAGTTTTTTGACATGTTTAAAAATGACCGTGAGGTCGGGAAGTGCTCGTGAGGCACTCTGCTCGTCTCATAATTTCTCACACACCATACGAGCAGAGACGATTTCCTCCGATAACCAAAAATAAATAAATAAATAAAAATCGCATGCGAGTTCGTACCACATCAAAAATCACACAGTGTACGCCCGCCTTAAGCTTGCTGAACTGAAGAAATATGGCTTAAGATATTACTGTTGGCTTTTTTAATCTTTCGTTAAAATCGTTAAAAGTAGAGGCAAAAAATAATAAAATAAAGTATATACAGCAATAAAGAATATTGTGATAATGTAACTGTCAATAAGAATTGTGAGATGTCCCAATTAATTCTGAGTTTACATCTTACAATTCAGACTTTATGATAATTTGTAGTTCACATCTGACAATTTTGACTTTCTTTTCTGTAATCTGTAAATAAACATTTTAAAAAACACATGTATAAGTGTTTTTAATTCAGTTCGTGACCATGTTATAATTGCGATTAAATAGTAAAAATCGACTACAATTTGGGTTACAGACACTAGTGATCAGCTCTGATTCTAAAAACAGCTCAGTGCAGAATGTCTGTGAGCGACTGAGTGACCTGACACAACGAACCTAACAGACACTAGCAAGATGTCTACCCCTTCCCCTGAAAGTTGTTTCGCGTCAAGGTTTTGAAATGCAATTAAGTTCTCCATTATGCGCTGCAAAGACTTCAGCAGCAGCTGATGACTGATAAATAGCACTAAGGATAAATCAAACTGCCAACTTTCAAGGCCTCTCACACTTACTCATCACAGCTTCTCCATTTGGAGACATCTAACTCACTGACTCCACATTTCAGTTCAGCTCTTCCCAAGAACCCGGCACTAAATACTAAAAACTATGGAAAGTCGCACGTCTCACTTCCTCCTCCACCCTCCGCATGCTGCCAGAGTAGGCACGCGTGTACACACTTTCCATTTCAGCTGCATTTCATCATTTTACCCACACGCACTCCCCCATGCCTAATGTTTGCTGCCAAATATGTTCTCCCCACACACAAAATTAAAGAAAATAATAGGGATGGGTAAAAAGACAAACATCATTCACTGCTGTACAAATTAATCTTATTCAATCAGAGGACCATGCATGAAAGAGCTTGCCAAGCCCCGGCAGCTTTGACGAATCCGCAACGGCATCGCTAATCAATTCTCACCAGCGCTGTGTTCGGCAGACAGATTGTTTCTCTCTTTTTCCTTTTCCAGTTTCTCATGATTGTGACTGATGGCACAGGCACTGTCGCTATACCACATAAAAGAAGATACTCGGCAACTTCTATTCATGTCTGTTTGGCATCAAGTGATAGACATTCTGACGAACCTGAAATCTTATTAAAGCATTTATGCAGGATACAATGTCTCTGTGTACTTTTTAAGACAGCCCTTTTGGATTGCGAAAGGCCCAAAGACTAGGAAATTAAGCAGTGACTGAAATAAAATCAAACTGTGCTGAAGTTTTAAAGGAGTTCAAAAAGGAGAAGAAAAATCTGACTTGAAGCCTCACAGAGTTGGATATAAACAAGAAACTAGGTTTATTTACAGGGCTAAAAAAAATTGAAGTGTACACAAGATTAAAACACACCATGTGCTGCGTTTCAAAAAGACGTATAATCACTCTCTAAACCAGCATCATCTGTTCAAATTCGGTTTACAGCTCCACACCCAAACACTGACATTAATTAATGGAGATTACACAGGCAAAAAGTTCAACATAACATTGCAGATAGCTAGAGGACTAGATGACAGCTGAGTGAAATTACAGCCAACACACACATGCTTGAAAAAACCTATGAAACGCTGCTGCTAGATATTCAACAAAGCACTTACAGTATAAGCCGACCGACTGACCCATTACTTATTGATTGCTAAAGTGTTTCAGGCAGAGGTGTAACCTCATTTAGATTGGTCGAGGGGAGAATTCGTACTTTGCAGGAGAAATAAAGAAAACAATCCTTTTTTCCCTTGCAATGGTTGTCATAAGAAACCTAAATAATTTTAGGAGCTGAAAACTGCGCCGAAGTAATCCCGATGCAGCTGTGCAAAAAAAGAATCCAGTAAAGCAACGTAGGATGTCACGGTTCATCGAGCCAGTCTAGACTGCTCTGAATCTCAGAGACGGCCTGCTTTTATTGGACAATTTATCCTATCTGTTCCTCATTACAGGGTATAATGGCCAACTGTTTGGCATACAAGTATCCAGTGACAGAGATAGAGATGCATGCTGGGTTAGTCCACATGAGCGTAATCCCTACACACTACATAGAGAGCATTTTGCTATTAACCAATCTACACAGACCTAACATGATAAACTCAAACAGATGAGGGACAAACACAATACAGTTAGTCCACACAGGAAGTCCTTGACATTTTTGGGATATTATTTGGCTTCATACAAATGTGCGAGTTCTTTGAATAGAGAATGGTTGTGATAACATCTGATGACTATGATACTCCTAAACATATTCATTTATTGCTTTGTTTCAAAATTTAGCAAGCTCCCTAGACAGCTTTTAAAGGCATTGTTCCAAAAGGTAGAAAGCAATGCTATTGTGCTTTCCAAGATATGTAATTTCGGCCAAATCTTTAGGACAGAATCACATGCATCTTTTGAGAGGCAATCCCAGAATTAAGTGGCCTAAGCAGACAGTAGACAGCACATGAACTTGTTAGGTTTTCAAGAGTTCAAGTGTTTTCAAGCTCTACATATTTTCCAGGACTATATGCAGGATTTGTGGCTGTCCTCAATTATAACGTGTCTGTGCAAATTCATGACGCCCTCCATTTAAAGCCAGCCTCCAAATTAAGTTTCAACTTCGAGACTCTCCTGTCAACCGGGAAACAATGATATATCGAGCCTTCTGTATTTCTCAGAGAGAGGCAGTCTGTAAATTGCAACATGAGTGATGGAGGGTGGAGATGGGATCTAACCACATCCTCCAGACAGGATGGGTAAAGAGGGCCATGAGAATGACTGATCTGGGCATTCCGGTTCCGCTGTTCTTACCCTTCCTCAGTGGGCGAGAGACACTGCAACACAATAGCCCCATGGAGCTTCCCAGTCTCTGCACTCCTTAATGGGACAGATATGGGTTCTCTTTCAATGTTAGTCTTTTAACAAGAGGCTCATGCATAATTTACAGCCAATAAAAACCACAACGGGGTAAGGTCACTCCAGGATCTAGGGCTCTGATCCTATTACCATTTAGCTCATGGTGAAAACCCATGATGAAGAGCTGTGACTGAGGTCAAGTTTAAAGGGTAATGGGTGAATTTATGTTAATCTCTCTTATTGTATAAACAGAAATGACTAGAAGACATTCAGGGATTTCAATTCATCCACCTCCAGTGTTAGAGTGCCATCTTCCATATCCACCTTTAGCTTCAGTTTATCCCCCCCTATAAATTCTGCTCTGTATTCAAAATATCTACCTCCATCATTGCCTCCAGTTTTTATATATTTTACAAACAGTCTACAGTTTAGGATATCTATCCTGCAAATCAGCTTACAGTTTTTAAGGCATCTACTTCCAAATTGGTCTAAAATCTCCGGCTCCAGATCAGTCTACAGTTTTCAAGTTACTACCTCCAACTGATTGGTCTATAGTTTATAGGTTGATGCCCAAAAATGTCAAGGTCTATACCTCCATGTTGACGGACAGTTGTCAAGGTATCAGCCTCTACAGTCTAGTTTGCTTTCACACTGCCCCTTTTGCAAGTGAACCAAAAACTGTAAACAAAACCACACATGCTAATGGTCATCCATTTATAGGTTCATCCATTAAACCGTACCAGAGTTTGTTTGGAAGTCGGTTTAATTGTTTGGTCCGTACCCGAGTGTGACTGCTGTATTCAAACCTACCCAAAAGATCTGCACCAAAAGGGGAAGACAAACTTGAGTCCAATTCAATTGAACCAAACAAGACAGGTGTGAATACACCCTTAGTCTACAGTTTTTTAAGATCCAAGCCTTTAAATCTACAGCAGAGGTCTTCAACTTTTTCTCCTGGAGACTCACTATCCTATAGCGTTTACCTCAAATCCTAAGCAAACACCCTTTATCCAGCTAACCAAGGAATTCAGGATTTATTGAAGTAGTTTGGAAATAAACTTTGCGGGATAGCAAGTCTCCAAGAGCAGGGTTGAAGACTTAAGGTCTACAGTTTTTGTCAAAAGTACCTACATCTTGTCTGCCTAAAGTTTTCATTGTATCTGCACTCAAATGATAACTCCAGCATCAAAGTCCTGCATCTGCCTCCAGTTTCAATTCATCTGCCTTCAGTTTCTTTTCTCCACCTGTGTGCAAGTGTGTGCTTAAAATACAGGTACAACGAAGGGGTCAGGGTAAAGCAGACCTCCTGTAGATCAGCCCAGCTGGATAATATGTAGAGAGAGCCAGACAGAAGTAGAGAGAAAAAGTGAATCGGCATTCAAGTGAAACAACAAAAAGGGGGAAAAAAAAAGTGAGGGGCAAGCACCTGCTGGGAGGTGCGGAGGGAGGGATTGTGGCAGGATGTCCCGATTCATCCTCCTCTAATCCCTGTGCCTCGCCCTTCAAAGTACACCCCTCTCTGATGTTACATGTGGAGTATTCTGTATCATTGATTAGCTTTCAGGACAGCAGTAAGAGAGAGAAGTAGGGTTTACCCCATTGGAAAGGACAAGAAACAACAACTGGATCCCTACGAAGCTAGTAAAGGTGGGGTGACAAAATGCTTTGATAACTTATGTTATACTGCTTAACAAGCAATTTGTTGTGAGCTGGAGTAAAACACACATGGTCACTGCATGCAACTACATAAAGGATTGTTAATGCTTAATTACTTGCATGTCGAGAAGTTTCCTCCATTTGATCTGCCTCCAATCACAGGAGGCAGTCCCATCTGCATCAGCAGTAGAACCAGCCTCATTCTGAGAGGCCAGTTGTGTTCTGTGATCTCCGTTGGTGTAACGTGATCTCTCTCCACAAAATCATGCTGAACAGGAGGAGCTGGAGGGCTTCCACAAACAAAAGCACATTGGCTGCGCCAGGGGTAAAAGGGACGACCCCCCTGGTGTCAGAACCTCCCAGCCCCAACCCCCCTCAGAACCCTGAGCATCAAAGCATTCCACAGCGGCTGGAGTCACTCCTAATCTCAACAGCAGGCTCTGGCTCTCTCCGGATCAGATGAGTGGAGCAGGGGAGAAGCTTGCAGGGAGGGGAGAAAGAGATGAATGATTGTAGGAGGGAGATGGATGGAGCCATGAAGAGAGGGCAGGCACTGATAGACCCCAGGGGCAGAGATGTTTGAGTTTTAACGGAGAAGAGAGAGGAGGAGGGGTGTATAAACCCTTTGTGCGCAACACTGATTCATTCAACCTGTTTTTAGTCATGTGCATGTATTGACATGGATGCAACTTTAAAATAACAGGATGAAAGAACAGCCCCCATGGATCCAACAAGGTGAACTATAGAAAAAGTACAAACTGGATAACACAGTAAATAAAGGTCTATTTTGATGTGTTGGTATGATATCGGAGACTCCCATGCCATAGAAAGACATGGTCAAAACCATCTTAAGCCTTACTCAAATGACAAACACTATAACCCGATATTCTGACAACGAGCCGACCATGATGTGATCAGACTGTGATGCCGATTAGGCAATAAGCGCTGTGTGTGTAATATGCCATGTATTTATATTTTTAGACCTAAACAAGCTCTGATTGCTAACATAGTTTACTTAGAATGTAATCATTCAAATCTGCTCCGTAAGACCTCGTTAAATCCACCTTACATCACGACCAGCTGCTCTGTGGTATACATGCTTCAATAAAATTGCTTGGACACGCACACAAACACTTGTCAATCAAAAAAATCACTTATAGTCACTTATAGACAGAGCACTGGATCTGAATGTGGCAATTCAATCAATCTGCTTTATTATTAAGTAATGAACTATGTTTCCAGACAAAGAAATGTAAAAGTGTATGACAAGGAATGTATGAGAAAACAATGGCCCTTTTTCAGTTAAACATCTATCAATCTCTTGCTGACTTGCCGTTTCTAGTACAAATGCTAACTCCCTCTCTCTTTTTCGCTCGCTGCTAAAGCTAAACAGCTCCAGATGGGCCACATGGTCCTGATAAACTCCCCTAGCAGCCTCTGCCAGTGTGGAGCAGCTGGCTCTGAGAGCGTGGTGAGGAGCCAGCGGCACATGTGCTGAGCAGCCCACGGCAGCCAAGAGAGCGCAGGGGATCCCTGATTCTGGGTCAGTCATGAGCCCGCTCTAATAAACAGTGCTGAAATGATAATCGCTACAAAACGGTGACAGTGCAGAACCACGGAGCGCGGGTTGGGTTGTATGGTCAGTAAGAAATAGGGTAAATATTTTAAAAAAATGTTCTTTAAATTGATCTATATGTAATGATTGAGGAGTTTAGAAGTCTCCTTTACTCCAATATTCATTGTCAAATAATTTATCCTTCATAAGTCATTCTAATAGGCTGATTTGCTGCTCAAAAATGTTTATCCAGATAAATTTAATTAATCCTTGCAGAAAAAAAAAACAAAAAAAAAACATTTTTTTTTTTAAATATCATGCTAACCCCAACCCAACGTTTGAAAGGTATTGTAAAAATTTAATTTTTTTAAAAGTTAGCCCTCAGAATAAAAACACTGACACTGAGTAAAAAGACTAGAGAAAGATACACTCTGACCCTGAGCTGAAGAATATATGAGAGTGATTTTGACGTCCTTCCCTGAGGAGTGCTCTTTTTCAGACATGCAGAAAAAACTTTGGACCTCCAAACACACTTCAGCTAATTTCTTATTGCTTTTCTGCCTAGCTGTTAATACCATTAAAGATGGTTTGGTATTGGATTGACCTTTAACCTTGCACCCTACCACTCCTGCCTTCATGCATCAACTTGTTAGCCAGGTCAGCCCGAAAACGTGGAGTCACGAGGAAAAAAATACAAACCTGACCCCTCAGCGGTCACATCACAAAAATACAGCTGTGACATTAACATGCACCTTGGGAGAATGACAATATGGATTTTTGCAACACGAAGCTCTTAGCATCTAAACACACTAGAGATTCAATTATAAAAGGTAGACATCTTAAAGCCATCATGTTTTAGCTTAAGTGCACTGCATCACCGATAAACATCCTACCACTAAAAGCCTGGTATCAGCTCTTCTCTCAGCACCACAATCACTTTACATCAGCTTCCAAGAACACTGGCAGCAAGAAACTTAAAGCAGCAAGCTTTATGCCTCAGCATAGCTTTTTTAAATAAGCGCAATACATGTACTGGATGCAAGTTGTTTATAATGAACCAAACCTAAAACATGCACATTACTTGAAACTTTAACTAAAATGACTAAAATATAGTATCTGTTCAACTCTGAACATGTCACAGCGCAGAAATAAAATGCCCTGGAAACAATGTTTGTCTGGAAGCATGCAGAGGCCAAGTTGAATTTGAGTCAACATCATATTTCAGACTACGAATAAAAGAGAGCAGCACTTGACCGATAACAGTAATGCATTCTGTCATTTAAACCCAGCTAAGTGTAAAAACAGAAACTCCAGAATTTTCATTTCAGTCATGAGTTCTCTATTTACAAGCCTATATTAGAACTCCTCAGCTTTCAATGTGATTGTGTTTACATGACTTACGGGCTTTGAGAGGTATTTATAACCAAAGCAGTGCTCACATTCACACTGTGAGGTGTTACTATAAAGTTCCTGCACGATGATGGCTTTCCAGAGCCGCTTCTGAACAGATGCCGAAAGGATACCAGCCTGCATGCTTAATGTAGTCGCTCGCGATTTCTTTAAAGGCAACTGAAAGCTGTTTGTTACGTAATGGAAAGCTTGAGGGTCTGAGACTGCGGAAGGGGGAGAGAAAAAGACAGACAGAGATACCAGTACTCCTATAAAATCCCTGTCTAAATCCCATGTACCCACTTAAGATGTCTGTCACTCTTTATACAGGCCTGCAACTTAACCCAGCCGCTGTGATTTAACAATAGAGCAGACGTGCTGCGCTCAGACAGGTGGTCTAGACTGGCACCGAGCCAGAGGGCCCACGTTACCCTCCCCTCTGTTTTAACACATCCGTCTGCCGTTCACGTGTGATGTCACGCCGATGCCCCCCAAACGCTGTCAGTGACTGCTGGGCTTCATCACAGAGCGCTGCTAGAACGCCTCGCGACAAAAGGATGAAAAAAGCCAGAAAAGACTAGGCTATAGGGAGCTTTTCATGCACAGAATCAGAATGAGAGATTTCTGCTGGATCATCTCTAGTGTTTTGACTACTGGTGTGAAGCCTGATCCAACCTTTTTTTCTCGCCTTAAACAGAAAGAGACAAGTCAACCGCAGTGTTTTTGGTGCCATTTAAAGTGATGGTTCACCACAGAATGAAAATCCACTCATCATTTACTCACCATCATAATGTAACTTTACAAACATGCATGACTTTCATTCTTCTTAGGACTACAAATACATTTCATTGAATGGATATCATAATGGTTTCTTTTAAATAGATTTCGGTTTTCTATAGAAAGACCACTTTGGAACAAGTGAGGGTGAGTAAATAACCAGGGTTGTCATTTTTGGGTGAATATGGTATGAAGAGTGAGACTGTCATCTCTAACCTGCTGCCAGACCACTGCGAAGTGGAATTTAGTGGAATTCTAGATTCTATATCTTGATGACAACACAACAAACAAACACACAAGCACAAACGCATCACACACAAACAGCTTTTATTAAGCAGGAATGCATTAAATTAATCAAAAGCGACACTAAAGACATTTCTAACTTCAAAGCTCTATTTTAAATAATCTTGAAAAAAAGTGTCAGCAATTAGATATGTTCCTGGATCAGAAAATCAGCATATTAAAATGACTTGTAAAAGATCATGTGACACTAAAGACTGGAAAAAAGCAACACAGACAATTCTTTTTTTAATTTCTTTTCGTGTTCCAGATGAGAGAGAAAAAAAAGATAGCTTGTGTTTGGAATAACATGAGTTTGAGCAAATGACTAGATCTAAATTTTTGGATAAACTATCCCTTTAAGAGAAGTGTTTATAACTCGGAGGCATTGCCAAAATAAACCCAAAACACAGCTAATGGAGCATGGCTGACATTCAACACTGCTTCTCTCAACGGGCCGAACAGTTTGGGAGCCTATCAAAAGAGTGACTGCAGAAGCATATATAGAAAAGCATACATGCCAAGGTGAATTAATCTCACTTAAACCATCAGGAACATTAAAATGACAAGCCCTAACACACTTGGGCACAGCAGCTGAGATTATGGCCCACTGTTCCTACTTATCCAACCTCAGCCAATCGGCAGCCACAATTGTCTGCTGTGCAAATACCTCAGCCCTAGTCCTCAAACAGGACATTCCTGCCCTGTGAATCAGCTGGAGTTTGGAGCCAAAGAGCCTACCTGTTAGTCGTCTTCTCACGCTATAGCTCTCAATTCATCTCTGCGTATGGCTCTGAAAACATGAGTCACGCTCAAATCATGTTTAATCGCCTTGCTTGTCACAGATATCGATCTGCCATGCCATTACAGTGGATTGCGTAGTATGTAGCGCAACCAGCGGGTTTAGAGGAAAATCAATATGGCTATTATAGAGCCATATGTACTGCAGGCATGATCAGTCATATTTGCATGAATAGGGTGCATTTTAAAGAGGTTGGAAGAAAAAAAAAATAGATAAAGTAGCATGCATTGTATTAGGGCTGCTCGATTATGGAAAAAATCACAATCACGATTATTTTGGTCATGATTGAAATTACGATTATTTTACACGATTACTCATTGACTTTGGAAATATGTTGCATTTATTGAACAGAACAGTGAATTCTCCTTAA
>JAUCMT010000043.1:4837579-4867788 GCA_032357475.1 Enteromius thamalakanensis | reverse complement strand
CACTCGCGCTGATTTTTAAATGCGATCAGATACCACAGACGCAACTTCTTCGCTGACAGTATAGAGTGAGAGAGTTCAGGCTTCTGAAAGGGCGAAAGTGCGGATGCGCGCGCGTCAGAACGCAGGTCAAAATAAATTAAAGAGAAAAAAAAGCGAATAATCGTTTTTTTCGATTACACCATTTTTGTGATCGTTAAGACCCGAAATCGAAATCGAAATTCGATTAATTGCACAGCCCTACATTGTATATATTCTGCATAATACACTCACTAGGTATCACCATAAAAACCAAAAACACTGTTCAGAATATCTCAAAATACAATTCTCTCAATTTGAATTAGCAGTGTTTTATTCAAATATATTATTAGATCTTTAAATTAAATTATAATTCAAAAGTTTTTGGTCACATATCTCACCAAGGCTGCAATTATTAAAAAAAAAATAGTAATATCTGAAATATTTCATCCCAATGAAGTTTATTCCTGAGATGTAAAATTGCTGAAATTTCAGCATCATTACTTTAGTTAAGTATTAATAAAAAAAATATTTAAAAAAGACATAATGACCTCAGATCATATGTAGTAAAAAAAAGTAACCAGAACTTTTTAATCTTACAATTCTTAAGCTTGTTTCTCGCAATTCTGTAAGAAAGATAGAAACTCATAATTCAAAGTAAAAAGTCTGAATTATGAGATATAAAGTCGATAGTTTAAATCTTACGACTACATGATCTCAGTTCTGTTACAAATGGGCATCCATGATATAAGCATACAACTTGACATCAAAAGAGTTTGAACCGTAAGTGTTGTGTTATAACACTTGACCTGGGTGCTGCCACCTGTACGGCTGTAGAGTTGCACTGCTGAGAACTGACACGAATACTGTGAAAAGGCCTTAAGAAACGCACTAAAATTTATTCTCAACACACCCAAAGCATAGAAATGGTGTAAAGGTGGCGCTGGGCCCAACACAAAAGAGTAATTTGGCAGTAACAACGCAGCCACTACACAAGCAATTGGGACAATCTTCTCTTTAAGAAGGGTTCTCAAACAAGTAAACACAAACACACACTAAAAAGACGAGCCTCTTCAGCGCCTGCCACGTTCGGGGCCCCCTTGTCTCCACTAACTGGGGTTCTGTGTGTTTTCAGCACATCTAGGCGACTGGGATTTTAATCGAGGGATGGGAAGTTGCCGCTTTGTCAGGACTTGGATGCCTCTATATATTTCTCAATCCCGGGGATGCTAACCGCAATCGTCTCCCAAACGGCTTTCCACGTCCCTCCCCCTGCAACCTGGCCAGCCCCTGCACCTGTGCCTCTGTCTGTCTCTCCTCCGTTTCGTTCTCTCTCTCCCCCTCGCTTGCTTTTTGGCTTTATTATAGGCCAGGTGTGAGAGACTTTGGCACTGCCTCAATCAGACTCCTTGTTGTCGTCTTATGTGGGCAGCAGATGCCTAATAAGTTGCCCAGCATGCACACACACGCAAGCAACCAAACTTCCAAAACATGCAAGAGTGCAAAACAGCACCAAATGTCAGGTATGCAGTGATTCATTAAAAGAAAAGTTAATCCCAAAAGTATATTCTGTGATCATTTACTCACCCTTATGGAGTTAACACTTTATTTTGATAGACCACTTTAGAGATTTTACTAAAAGTAACATGTCTACTAGCAGTTACTAAAGGATTATTAGAAGGTATCTTCTAACTTCGACTTTATTTTGATGGGTCCACAAACAAGTCCATTTTTGAAGCTTGAAAGTCAACATTCATTCTAATTACATTGAAAAAAATCCCAACACAGGTTCAGAAAAACATGAGGGTGAGTACATGACAGAACTTTTATTTACGAGGGAACTATTCCTTTAAGAGGCCGCTCCTGTGTGCAGGCAAAGCAAAGCCCTTAATGGCCCACAATGCTTGACACCACATCTGCGGCTCTTTATTTCTTTGTGCTCGTTTAACTCTCTGCAATGGCCATCTCGCCTCTCTTTCCCCTCCCACTCGCTCCACGTAAACCTGTTTTAATGATGATGTCTCCAGGACAGCGCTCTGATTAACCATTATAACAGGGTATTAAGTGACAGGTAAACCAGCGGCAGGTGCTTTCTCCCATAGGTGCTCGCGGCTTTACAGACAGAACCCCAGACAGAAGGTCTCAGTGAATGATTCTTTCGGGAGGGGGTTGAAATGGACATCTGCTGGGGTCTGGCCGCTGCGGTGTGGAAGCGCTGCGTTCGGTGGGCGCTGGGCAGCGTTGTCTTTAAAGCGGCGTCTGTGCTCAGAGCTGTTTTGTTCCCTCGAAGCCGGTGGTGGGATTAATTCAGACTCTCCAGAGGAAGAAAAGCCTCTTCAGTGGGCCTACGCAACTGTTTGTAGGGGGGTTTATGGCACGCCATGAAAGTTGTGCCATTAAACAGTGGGCTTGATGAATAGGTCTTCCATAATGCTAATGCCACCCATCTATGTGAATGCGTGATTGAGCATTGAATGTGGCCATACACTCAGATCAAAGTCAAATCCTGTTTGAAAGGAGATGGGCGACTTAAAAATGAGAAACACGGCAAAGAGCTCAAATGCCGAATTATAATGCCAAGTGCAACATAAAAGAAGGGAGTTTGAATGAGGTAAACACTTAGACAGCTGTCTTGTGGGTAAAATTTTTATATACTTTTAAGCATTAAATGAAATCTATTTACTGTCAAATTACACTGCACTCTCTGCAATGCATTCTGGGACTGGATTGCGGACTATAGCTCCAACATTGTGCCTGAATCTGGCCAAATGAAAGCCTAATGTTCTCAAAAGACTTAAACAAATTCATAAATAAGACACGGCTACTTTTATCAAGTTCAATTTCTTAACCAGTTGAGTTCGAGAAGGGGAGGTTTATCATCAAGACACATAGTCATCTTAATTTTTATGTTATCACTTATTTTCGAATGGATTCAACTTTATATTAAAAAGACCATAATGTCTACAGTCTTTTTCAAGTTAAAGTACATGTTTACCCAAGTTTGTCTTTGTATGGAACTATGAGAATATCAATTAATAAGGACTTAAATTTTGGCCTGTTTATCCTACAAAGGAACCAAATGGCTTCAAAAGCCTTTGAATAGTCATATGAACTACTTTTGTGACATTTATGAAGCTTGTAAGCTTTAATCCTAATTCATCGAAAATTCAGGACAAAGAACAGCCCTTATATTATTCTCAATTTCCCCTTTTGTGTTCCGTAAAACAAAAAAGCTGCATGTACTTTAAATGATGATCTAGTGATAACAGAAACTTCATTTGGGCTGAACTATTCCTTTGAGTCTTACATTTCCAATAAATATCACACAAATTGCAAGACAAGCTGCTTTGCCAGAATCCAAACACAACCAAGACATTTGATGAAAAATATGAATCAACAGAGAGCACCAAAAGTGTATTGCAACAAGCACAGTGTGGCAGAGTAAATTAGCGGTTTATGATTTTTCTACTAAAAAAAGACTCGTCACTTGTTTTTCCTCACCATTTTACGGGCAGCTTCTGCCTCAAAGGCACAGCTCGAGAAAAAAAAAAAAAGGTTGTCTATTATGTTTCTTCTTCAAGCAGCTTGCATCCTCTCTCTCTCTTCAGAGCTTTTCCAAATCACAGATTACAACATCCTGAGAAATTACATGCTGAATTGTTAATTACCGACTGTACTTGGACATATTAACTCTGCTGCTTTTAATTAATAATTAAAAATGTTTAAGCATGTCTTAAAGTGACTAATTAAAAACGACCATGACAGCAATTCAAAGAATTACCACTTGTTATAAGGTCCTCTGACTCCTAATGAAGCTGGTTTTTTTTCCTGACTGTCATTTTCTGCTAAATAAAGCTAGAAATAGAAACAAATGAGGAAATTAAAAACATAAAAGCTGACGTCTTCAGTAGGTGAAATATCTCAGTCTGAGAATATCGCAGTATAACGGCATCAGTTTTCATACTCTCTTCTTCAGCTGTCTTTAAAAGTGCAGTCTAAGCTTGAGTTACCGAACAGGGATTCAACCAACTCTTTAACATTGACCTTTGAGAGAGTGAGAGTGGGCCACTCACCTCTTTTTGGCAGGGCAGTCCTCAGAGTACTCGCTGCTTCCATCTGTGCGCTGAGAGCCGCCCTCTTTACGTCCTCCCTTAGACCCACATCCATTCAGCTGCCCGTTTGACAAGGAAGCTGCAGAGAAAGATACAAAAAATAGCAAAAACATGAGAAACAGTAACAACCTCCAGATGCAGCATGTCAAGTAATCAAATTTAAGATGAAATATCATTACCGCGGTATGGTTTTGTTTTAATAATGCAATGCAGAACTGAAATGGAGTACAAGCAAATGGAAAGAGAGATGGTTTACATCAGAATCCAATAGAAAGATTGGTAGGCTTTTAACGTTTTGGTGCAAATTATAAATGCATTAAAAAGTCGCTGTCCACAAAGTCAGACCTATTCACATTGACATAAAATAATAATTTAGGAACTTTTGGATTTTCCTTTTTTAAAGACACATGAAATTGTGCCGTCACCAATGTATGAGTTATCTTGTGCTAATACGAGCTTGTAAATATAAAGTGCTGCGTCATTACATCAACAGCAAAGGAGGAATGAAGTTAATATGATCTGCAGTCTCTATATAATCAATCATTTATCAATGTTATTGCTATTATAAAATAGCTTTCATGTGATTTTTCCCTGACATTCTTTTGTGCAATAATACAGTAACCTTTTTAAATGACAGTTTATATTTATATACATCAAATGACATTTAGAACCGAAATCATGGGTCTTCCCATATCTCTGCCTGTTTAATGACATATAAGCCTCTCTATTATGCCTGAAATGTATTATTGGATAATGGATATTTGAAGGACATGATTATCATCAAAAGAAAAGAAACACATATTTAGCATTAAAAGCAACATGAGAACAGCCTTTTAGACAAGAAAACCTGTAATGCAATGTTTGAAGAGCTCTGGATGTTAACGATTGAGCATCTGAGATTATAGGGTTAAACATTCGCTAAGCGCAAATCCAGAATCATCAAACATTCCCATAGCTGGACCTCAAATTTTCAACCGGCCAGAAAATAAAGCTGGAGAAGAAAATGCAATAAAAGTTGCTTTCCAACACATACATGAAAAGCTATAAAAATGCTTCTCTCTCTTGTATGCGGACCAATATGGCTGGAGCTCTGAGCATCCATGCGAAGTCCTAAGAGGTCTATTCTCGTGGGACGCAACATTGTCTTTGAGAAAATTGAGACTTTTTAACTCCAAACAGAAAAGCAGCAAAACAACATGTCCTATATTCAAAACGACTTCTCAAGTGCAAGAGCAAACAAGCTCGCGAGCCACTGCCTGCATCACGACACGAGAAGCCAAAACCCAAGAGAGCCGGCCAAGCCAAGCCGACGTGGGTGGAGAGGGATCAGATGTAAACAGCTTAACGCGGGCTGCTCGCTTCCTGCGCCGTGTTTTACATATGTTGGTCTCACTTGAGTAGCTGTGTGAAAGACAGTCGGAGTCTAATGGAGCCAAATGTCCTGTCTCCCTCTTTCTCTCTCTACAGGGCGAGAGAGCGTGTGACAGTTTATCAACCGTCTGTCCTTCAGGGCCTCTAATCATATTTATGCGTGTTTAACTAAGCCCGTCTCCTCACTGCGTTCACCTCCTGGTTTCCACAGACAGTGGGATGTTGCCTGAGCAGCGTGAGGTTATGATGTGCAACCTGTTAATTTCGAATATATGGCATAGGAGTGTCCCGTCATATATCAGATGCTGTTATGCATAATTGTAACTCAAATCAATTCTAGACTGAGTAATAACACTCCAAATAAACACTCAAAGGTGACGGAAATTTGTGTTAAAATTAAAACGAAAAAAATTTGTTAAATGTTTTTAAATTATTTTATTTTAAAACAAAACCTACACAGCTTTTATCATTACACTGAGCACTCAAATATTATTAACACATTAATATAGCAAGTGGACTCTTGTGTAAAAATAAATTTAGAAAAGTGTTGCATACATCCCCTATAATAAGAGCATATCTGGCCTGTAGAGGCAGATGCAGTTGATTTTTGGCCAAAATAGGCTGTTTAACATTTAATAGGCTCTTAACGTTGCCTCAAAATGGACGCCAGTGCCACATTGTTTAGAACACAAAAGCTAAAACATGTCCCCTGATGGTCCCCCTTTTGTCTGCTCTGCCAGCTGAGCTGGGAAACGATGGGCTTCAGGAGCAAAGCAGCCAACTAGTGATCTACAGTCACATGGAGGTGTTCCTTCAGACATCTGAAGACTCTCCATTACTCATGGATCTGTGCACTGACTATGTGGCGCTTCAGTTCAGACGGTTTGAGACTATGAAAAAAAATTAAACTAACAGTACATACATACAGAAACATAGAAACCAAGAATAAGCTATTTGAAAAAAAAAAAAAAACAGCAACAACAAAGTTTTCAACAAGTCTGGGAGAGTTGTTTGGCAAGGGAGAGAAAAAGATATAGATTAACATTTTTTATTCTTTTATTTTAAGAAATAGCAAACACAGCTCGCGCTCCATACCCTGTCCTATTTTTTTGTTCACTGATTTCTCGCGAGAAGTTAAAAACCGTCCGTGATTTTTAACGTAAAGGCTAAATCTGATGCTGAACATTTTATATCACAACATTCTACGTTCGCGTCTGTTGAGCATTTGCATCCGTGAACAAAATCTTCATGCATCCCCCTTCGTTAAACACCCTGCGTTCAAAGGGATTAGCGTTACCCTGAGGTACCAACGCAACGTAAACCATACGACAACAAGAAAACAAGATTAAGGGCTGTTGTGATAAAAGCTTATTATCAGTTTAAGAGTTTATTCAAAGAGCATGTATCTAGCCTCCTGCCATAGTGTCAACAGAAACCCCTTCGGCTCGAGCCTCTCTGCATGTTTATATGCGGAGCGAGGGGTTTGGGCTTGAACTCCTGCTGCTTTTAGACTGGGACGAGATAAGCTGTCACCAGCCGACCACATGGCAGTTACTCTGAAAAACAAACTTTGTTCAGAGTAGTTTAGGTTTTTGTTTGCAAACATAAAGAGACTACAGAGCCGTTTGAGGACATCAATCATTTAGCAGACGAAAAATATCAAAATGTCTTTTAAAAATATTTACATTAGACAAACTCTGTTGTTAAAATAAGATGTGAGCCAGGACCTTAAAAGTGACATCAAACAGCATTTGCAACAGTTTCTCTTATGTTATCTCAAATATTTGTTTAAATGGAGAAAGTACATTTAAAGGCATAGCAAATAGACTATTTCTCACAGTTGTTTTACTCACATAAATTCAATTATTCTGTCTACTCTAAGTAAACAGAAACATCCCATCACTCCTGACTTTAGATATCAACTGCTGAAAGGGAATAGAGCCTTACTTCTGTTTTATTTCTTTTATTTTTCATTCTTTTTCCCAATTGAGTGATAAAAAGGGTAAGCCCACATCAAGAGAAGGCTTTCCCTCTCGACTCTGTCTGGCTGTGGAGACTCGTACGTATGAGGCCTGTTCTTTGTTCCCTGCAGAGTCTCAGAGCTCTTTTTAGTGAAATCTATGGCTTTCTGAGGCCCGTGTGAAGTGAAGTCCCAGAGTGCCGAGCTGCAGCGTCAGACATGCAGCAATCAGACGACTTCCTAGCTCTGAAGTAACCTGGATCATATGGCACTTTCATATATATACTTGCTGGAAGTCTCCTTAGGAGCTTCCTTTGACCAAACAAAAGCAGATCAAACCAAACGATCTTTGCACTGTACTAAGTGCTAAACCAAAGCTGGCTTCATTCATCCCTGTTGAAAAAACAGCATGTGTTGTTAGGAAGATTTTGAAGCTGGGATGCTGGTTTGAGCTGGTTCTTAGCTGTTTATGCTGTTTACCATCTTAGGACCAGCTCAAAAGCAGCATCCCGGCTTTAAAACCTATCCAACCAACATAGACAACTCTTTTTTTAAAGGGATATGACGGATATGCCACGATTAATGCCACTATGTGTGATGCCCACACACTATTGGTCAAACTACTTAGCAGTCATTACCTTTTAACAAGCTATTACTTCAGTGTTTAAATGCTTAGTGAAGAAAAGACGAAAAACTTTAAAAGCTTGTCTTACCGTTAGGCCCTTTTCCTCCATTTCTGAGGTCGTCGCAGGGCTGGCGTTTCTGAGCGCTCTTGAACTCCTTCAGCGAGAGATAGAGCACCTTCCGCACCACCCGCTCCTCCGACCAGGGCATCCCATCATTATCATCCTGTAAAGAGAGAGAAGATCAGCACTCAAGACTCTGACAAACATCAATGCAGCTGCAGTAAACAAACAAAATCAATCTACAGCACTTTCCACAAAAATCACACTTAAATGCGCACAAAATACACTTCCCCGCCAAATGTCAAATGCTGTTATTGTGCTGATTCATGATGACTTCATTTACCTCCTCCTCTAAGATCAGTGATTTGTTTGATCTTGGGCTATTTCAAAAACCACATCATCTTTTAGAAAGATTTTAAGAATGGAACAAAGACAAGTACTTCCTTTCCAAAAAAAATACAGTTTCCCTTCCAGACAACATTTCTTGATAACAATTCTGAATCTATCAATAGAATAATTGTCCATGCAGGTCTCACACAGGTCAGATTCTCACAGGCATGCTATAAATAAAAGTGTGCAGTAGGAGTTGTGTTATTTTCAGTCACTAACAGGTTTGCGTGTAGACCTTTACCACATGGAAGTATTATTTAACATACCATAATTAATAAACAGCAGTAGTGTAGTAGCCAAAAACTACATTTTTATATAAATTAGGGCTGTCAAAAGTTTAATCGCATTTAAAATAAAAGGTTTTTTGTTTATATAATACATATATATGCCTGTACTGTGTTCAATTATTTTGTTAATATAAATACACTAAGAATGTATTCCTCAAATATTTACCGTTACATATAAACATCACATTTCTTATATATTTACATGGATGTGTGTATTTATATACACATGATAATAAACATGCACAGTACTCACACACACACACACACACACACACACATATATATATGTATATTATGTAAAAAAAAAAAAATTTAATTAAATTAATCCGATTAATCGTTTGACAGCATTAATATAGAGAACGCAAGAATAAACATGTTTATACACAGCGAGTGGCCTTCATTATAAGTTTAATCACCAGAATTAATCTGTAGATGAGCCGAATGTTATTTCCCACCCAGACAATAACTGCTTTCTCTCGCTTTCTCTAAATGCATGTCTCGAGAGGGGAACTACACACATTCCCGTGCCGTGGGGGTGGTGGGGGAGTTGCGTTACTGTACTGAAGTAAGACAGTTTCAGTACAAAAACAACATAGAAGTAATGAAGCCTTCTACAAGCAAATGAAGAAGTCACAGTGCAGACAATGCTATATGATAAAAATAACACCATCTGTTCCTGGTTAACGGATACTAAATCATATGCTGCATAGAGATTGCTGTGTGTGATGCTTTAAACGTATGACCTCCAAAAAATAAAAATAAAAAAATGGTACCACCCAACTAGATTTTTAAATGTTCTGCAAATGTAAGTCGCGTGTGCAAAGCTTCACAACTGTAGGATGTTGCAGATTCTGAGCCTTTTGGCATATAGATATATCATTTTTATACTGGAAAGATATTTGACTTGCATAAAAACGGTCTATTTTAATAACAAAAGTATGACAAACGAGTAAAAGTGTACAGGCAGGAAATGGACAGGTTTCTGTTACAGTACTAATAAACTGAAAGAGTTTCATACATTTTAACCAATTAATGCTTGCTCAAGAACTAACCGTATTTTAACAATGTTTGTATTTTTCTTTTATAACTAATAGATTATATTGATTAGATTTTTGTCTTTTAAAAAACAAACAAACAACAACAAACACTTACTCTTGTTGTCCATTCAGTGTTGTTGTTGTGTGCTTTGTATTTATTTTAGTTTTCTTTCGTATAGCATTTTGTTTAACCTTTTCTTTTTTGTTTTATAAATAAGTATTGTAAAATGTAATTTTTATTTAAATGAATAGAGGCAAGTAGTAAAACAATTCCATGATTTTATTTTTTTTTCTGCCATGCTTCATTATTATACAATGTACACACCGCATTACATTTAATATTACATGTTACAATTGTGTTATCCAATTGGATGGAAATTTAGGCCTAAATATTGTTTTTTCTTTTTTTGAGTTCTGGACCCCTTATATGGCTTTAGTTCCTTTTCAGTATTTGTCTACATGATTTATGATCACCCAATCAATCACACATATCAGGTTCACATCTAAACAGAAAAAGCTCCTCCAAGCACCCCTAACAGTTATTAACACTTACTGCGCCATGCATGACTTTTGTCAATTTAATGATTTTGAGACCCAAAACTGGACAAATCTGGGGGAAAGGCCCAATTAGAAGCGTAAGGTTTGCAAGGTGGCATTGTTTCCTGTGGGGTTAAGCAAAAGGCGTGGCTTAGGGAAACAAAAGGCATGGGAGTGTGTGTGTGAGAGAGAAAGAGTTCCTGTGCGGGGGCTGACACTGACAGGTGAACATCAGATCTCCCAGCAGACATGTCAACAAACACACACACACCTTGAGACTGCTCTACGCACTGATGCGCTGCAGAAGCCTGACAGCGGCTGATTGGGCGTGTGGTGTGTGAAACCACCAGAGCACCTCGTTAGAGACACATACACACACACACACACCTGCAGACATACATGCACGCACACACAGACAGAGCGCGGCTCAAAATAGCCTGCATGCAAAGCCGCAGCTCAACCACAGCGCTGTTCTCACAGACACCAAAATTAGCAAGCGATACAAAGCGTCAGTTTTAAGAATTAACTACGTATTATTGCTCTAATGTGCCGCGCTAGGGTCCTATGCCAAGAGACGGCAATAATATCAGCGTGCGAGTGCGCGTAGAGCGCTGCGCACAGACGGCGAGGTGGGCTGAAGCGCTCAGAGGCGTGATGCTGTCACTGGATCCCAGGAGCACAATCCAGCAGGCAGCCGGGTAGGCAGCAATTACCCCGCGCTCTCTATCACCCCGCGGTCTGGCGCCGAGCCAGCGCTGCTCTCTGAATAGAGTATTACTCCTCACAGCGCGCG
Source organism: Enteromius thamalakanensis (assembly GCA_032357475.1). Classification (NCBI taxonomy): domain Eukaryota; kingdom Metazoa; phylum Chordata; class Actinopteri; order Cypriniformes; family Cyprinidae; genus Enteromius; species Enteromius thamalakanensis. The sequence continues at coordinate 4,856,600 of JAUCMT010000043.1, read as the reverse complement.
CGCACACCTCTCCCGTCTGAAAAAAAAATAATAATAAAAACTCCTCTCAACTCTGGGAGCCGACCACGAACGCTTTGCCTTCAAGTTTGTTTTCTTTTTTCCTTTCCACCCTCCTTCTCCGTCCCCCTTCCCTCCAAGCCTGGCAAGCCGCCACAGTTATTTCCTTCTTGCGCTACATCTAGCATTCCAGCTCTGGAAAAAAAATGCTGAGCTGGATACTGGCGTTAACAGAGCTGTGAAAGCTCTCTAGCCTGCAACGAGGAAAAAAAAAACGATAAGAAGAATGGAACAATCATATTATTGCTCCCAACATTAAAACGGGTGCCAAGTCACGGAGGCTCTGCGCAAGTACAGTAGCTTGTGTTTTGTAGCGTCCATGGATGTGCCAATTGACACAAGGCTTGAAGGAGTCAGTGTGGCACCTAATTGTACAGTTGTGATGGCAAAACAGGTTGCAAACAAGATATTGACTTTTTCTCCAGCTGTCGACAGTCAAGTTATGAACACGCTGATCTCTTCTCTGAGGTAGCAACCAAACCACGTGGCTACGTATCTAACGCTAATTTTACGCTTTTAGAAATAAAAACTTAAAAAAGGGACGATTTTTTTTAATGCTAAAAACAAATTAACTGATATGACCACATTCACATGAAAATTAATACCATGGCAGGATCCAAAGTTTGTAATTACACAATTTAAAATGTGACCCTAGACCACAGATCCGTTATAGGAGTACATTTTATATTTAATGGGACAATATTTGAGATGCAACTAATCATTTTATGGGTCAAATCAATAATATGATCTTTAAAATGTATTATTGGCTACTTCTACAAATATACCTTTGCACCTTTGGTGGTCCAGGGTCACAAATGTCAAAACAATTCAAATGAATATTAAAAAGAAGTGTGTGTCACATTGTTAGCATAGCTGCAGTAGCCACTTTGCATCAGCACAATGCATTCTACTTGCTTTAATCAATTAGTAATCTTCAGAGAAGAGAATCTGGCTGAGCAAGTAATCCAAAGTTTAATTAAACTGTCAACATGTTTATAGTTAGCTAACAGAACAACATATCCGATTCAACAGGATTTGAAGGTCACTCCAATGCACACTGTGGTCCCACAATTATGACATACCTGACACTCTAGTTTAATCAGTTTTAACAGAGAAATTGCTTATAAACTGGACAAGTATGAAGCATTCTGCTGCAGATGTTAAGTGTCTGTTCTCACATGCTCTCAAATGAAGAACACTTTAAAAAGAAATGCATTTATTTTCAAAACGAAGTACATTTTCGGACTTCGAACTCATAGACAAGAAGCTAATCTGCCCATAACATGCACAAACACATATACACAAACTTGTCAAACCAAATTTGTCACCAAGACAAGCATCAGAAAGCTGCTTCTGGCAGTTAGCGTGACGATGCCAGGCTCATTCATACACTGGCAGAGTTGGTTGGCAACACCGGCACTCAGATGTGACGAGACACCGAGAGCTGGCACGAGCTAAGAGACGCCACTTACCCGCGGCGCACGAACGAACACTTACCCTGCCTCCCGAAACCCCCTCTGCTCCGTCCCGAAGGAGCTCGGAGCCTCGTTAATGAGCACCAGGAGCACATGGGTGTGTGACAGAGCGAGGAGAAGTGTCTCTCATTCACACACACTCATGCATACACACACTCATCACATAGATGGCCCAAGTGGGACTTGCATACTCAAAACATTCCAATGAGGGCATTTGCAACGAGGATGCAAGATCGCCACCAGTCAACGAGACAAAAGACACATGGCATTACAAGCAAAGTTTCTTTCTGAAAAGTTTAAACAGCGAACAGAGGATAAACTGAACACCGACCATCTGTCTGTAACCACCATTGAGCATGCATTTCCTGTTTAGCCTCAGAAACTTCTCTTTTTATTGCAAACTTTTTTTGCAAACATCCCCTCCAGACAGCATTAACAGCCACGAGAACGACTGAATCTTGCACCACATGCACTCACCGCAATGGATAAAGCAAAGGTCTGTTGACCTCTAAAGAGGGATTTATACTTTTGCCTGGCTTTGCTTCATGAGCCTCCTCTGACTGAGTGCGCACCTTCAAAAAAATCTTTTATGTTGTTGCCAACTTCCGCAGGCACTGCGATAATGTCGTATTTTCTGAGCACACCCAAGCGAATTTGCAGATGTGTCTAGTGTAAATTAGCCATAATGACTTCGCTGTTGACGATAACATAAACCAAGCATGCATCCACTAGTGTCAACCATATAACAAGTTTACTTTTTCTGCACAGGTTAGAATGTAATGACTCTAAAAATGGCATGCGGTGCAAGTATATCAGCCATCCAAACTGTAGCAATTATCAAATAACAATATTCTACCAAGGTTTCAGTCATTCAGGTCATGAAAAGAACGTATGTCACACTGAAAGGAGCATGAACGAACAAAAGATAAAGTCTTTTATCTGAACATTGGGAGTTCATACTGTACGCCTTCCTTCCCAGATGAATACCTAATGATGGTGGATTCATTAGCAGGCAGTCCATACTCTCGCGAGAGGCTTTTTTAAAAAGAGCATTGGAAGCCTGTTCGTATAAGCAATGCTAAATATAGCCACACAGTCCTGGATCTCATCAACAAAGAATGTAGGCCACGTGCCAACCATGATATTTCTCTTGACATCAAAAATTTGTTATAACATGGATTCCTCGAAAAAGACAAAGCAAGAGAGGGGGGAAAACAAGGCTAGGAGAGATGGCCTTCAAGGGCAAAAATATTAAAGCGCTCCTTCCTCTCTCTACACATGTCCTCCAGATGCTGGAGGAAGAAAGGAAACAAGCACACACAGCGGTATTTGCCTGAGATTCGGGTCAGCACCGCAGTGCATACATCTATGCTCGCTGGGTCTGCCGTAAGCTGATTGAAGGTGATTGGTTGGAGAGTAAAACATGGGTAGAGTCAGTCATGACGAGAGTGTTTTTGTTTTGTTTGCTCTGAGCAAAAGCCATGAAGGGAATAACATAGAGAGGGAAAGAGGTTAGGCGGTGCGGGAGACCAACGGAGGCACCCTTTACCTCAGTGCATTGGAATGTCTGCGCAACACGGGCCACTTCAGAGCCAAGGGTCCTTAGGGTCAAAGTCTATTTAAAAAGCATTACTCTTTTTCCAGGACTCTGACTTTCACCCCTTTTCCACTGACAATAATATAATGAGATCACTCCTATTGCAATGACGGAATGCACTGGAATGAGATTTGCCTAGCCGGAGCGAGATCCTTGGGAAGCAATGTAACCTTGCATTCCTTACTCAGAGTTATGCATCAACTTAGCAGCAGTATACATGAAAGCTTAATGGAGAAAGTCGCAGTACTCAAAACTTTCGAGAGGATACTGCTAATTGGAAGTGGGTAGTGTAGGCACAAGAACTATCAAGGTATTCCTGTTTAAATGTAAAGATCTCTGATTCTTCAATGGTTATTCTGTCCTGTAGGTATGCTTGCAGTGACTGCACAGAGCGGCAAAGAACATATTTGCGTGTCAAGAAAACGTTTATATCTCTGCTCCGCGGATCAGCTCGGCACTGGCGATGTGCCGCGGGCAGCCCCGCAGATGGACGGCACAGCCAAGCTCGACATGCTTGAGTGACAAATTGCCATCGCCAGTCAGCGGCGTCAAGTGCGAAACGATGGCCAAAATGTAATAGATTTATAAGAGAGCAGTGCGTTTCGTTTTTACAGAAATAAATAAATGCCAGGCTGAATTACAGGTTATTGAAGAGAGCTGGCCACCTTCAGAGCTACAGCAGGCCTAATAAAAAGAGGCTTTAACAACAAAACCTTTATACGCAATGGCGCTAGACTGGGGCCCCATGGTAACTTCTGAGAGCGAACACGAGTAGAAGCTAGCCAGGCTTTTGCTGATGAATTAACACAACAGATCTGTACCAGACAGGACTGCAATGAGAGATAACATGTCACATGAAAACAAGATGAAAAGAAATACAGTCAGAGAGATACAGCATCTAGATCGTAGCTTGAGATGATGATTCGTCATACATGAGTACGTCAACTATCCTACATGGGTGTCCAATACAGCTCCTCAAGGGCTACCTTCCTACAGAGTTTCCAAATCTAATTAAACACACCTGAACCAGCTAATGAAGGTCTTACAGCATGTTCCCTCATTCGCTGTTGATTTTGGAGAGGATTATGGGATTGAATTAATGCGTTTAATAGTATTCTACTGTTTTGGACACAAAGGTTATGCACTATACAAGGAGCAATTTTGGACATGTTTTTCTATCCTAAAAGATTTCAGAAGAAAGTCTGAACAATGTTCCATGCATAACCAAATAAATCAAAACTGTCCAGTTTACGAGACGCCATAAAAGCTGAAAATACAAAAAATGTTTCATTTGCATTGATTGAAACTCTATGGAATCTCATTGAAGCTAATCACCTCGCTCAAACTTACAACTTACAGCTTACACATGCAGCGGTCACTTCTGGACTCCTTGTAGGGAATTTATTCATTCATTTGTCCATAAATATAAATTTAATATGACAGGAAGGTGAGTACATTTTTATTTATTGGCTTTTATTAAATGATGGCCTTCGGCCCAGAACAAACCTCATTCAAAAACTTACAAAGACAATTAAAATAGGGTCAGATCTAACAATCTAACTCTTTGTTGTGGTTCATGCAATTTCTTAGACTAGGAAGGCTGAATGATGGCTATTAATACAGGGTAAATCTAACCAAACGCTCTGCTTCAGTGTGAGTCTGAGCAGGCCTGGTATCTGTCACAGCCTGTAGGAGACCACACACCTAAAGAAGCCTCTAGGTGCCCTTTAAACACATACAACAAGGACCATGTGTTTTAAGGGATAACATCATACTGTAATGAGCAATTAGGACTGACTGAAATGAAACCATCTTTAGAAAGAGTAAGGAGAGCTCTGAATCAGCTTGGAGAGCATGTGGTCTTCCTGAACTACCTCAAATTAAACAGTTCAGCGACTTCCTGACTTGGACATGAATGATTATTTATTTGATGAAGGAATTCATGTAACCTCAGGTTAAGGACAGTGGCCTTATGAACAAGCTCCTCACATGTGATGTCATGTAATTTGACTAAAGAGAATACCAGACCATAAGTCACTCTCCTAATGCAAACCAGCTCAGAAAAAGATGGTAATTACATGTGAAATGAGTTTTCCACAAAAACAAAGTTTCCCGAAAGGCTTGAAAAAAACTAAACCAGGTTAACTCGATCTAATAAAATAGCTTAGTCTTTAAAGACCACTTTTTTTCCAACCTATCCCACAAAACGTACATTTTGCACAGCGTAAGCGGAATTTGCATGCTTAACTTTACCATAAAGCAAACGGGACTGACATCAGTCATTTTGTGGGACCAATGTGATATGTTTGATAGACCCAGGTGGGATCTGATTTTGGAGGAAGTGCAATTAAAATACATTGAACTGTATTTTACCATATAAGTTCTTATCCAGTTAATCAAACCAGTTAATTGCGTGAACGATAACTGGATTTTAAGCATGTGCTGATTTATCATCTGGTCATGTACTCAAACAACGCAGCATTTAAAAGCTGATCATGTGTGAAGCAGAAGAAAGCAGAATACCACACACACGCTCACACATAGACAGGAGTGTGTAAGTGCTCTGGACAGAGGAAACCCACACATTAGACGTGGTAAAGCATGAGAGAAATGAGCTCACAGTCTTAACGGATCAATACACTCAACACCAACAGAATTGGAGGAGATTATAATGTAGCGTTCACTAACACATGCACCTCAATCCTTTACAAGCAAAAGATAACACAAAGGACATTAAGGTACTGCATCTACAAGTATTCGTGTATTCACCATCAACACTACAGTGGATAGTGTCAATCAAAAGATATGTTAAATGGCATGTTAATTTACTTTGGAGCAAATGTAGCTGCTATTGCTAAAGAAGGTTCTATAAGTCAAGTTAAGACAAGACTTAGCAGCAGAGTCAATCAAGCGCGGGCAGCCAAGTAATTGAAACACACACAGTTGTGTCCTCGTGTGGTCACCGGAGGGGGTTAAGGTCTGTCTGACACTCTGTGTGTGTGTGTGTGAGATGACATTTGTGGAGAAAACGCCCTGTGGAGTTGGTGCAGAGATCAGCCTTATGAAACTGGAGAGTTCCTGCCGGCGCTGTGTGAAGTCTTAATGCGGCTCTGCTAAACACATTTACAGCACCACACCGCAACCAAACACTCCCAGACCCCCGCCTTCCTGTTCCTTTAACACCCTTTTTTCCTTAATTTCTAAAACCTCTCCTTCATATTTTGCCTTTCTTTTGATGAGAGATCGTCTAATGGATCTGACAGGTCGCCCCAGAGCCTGCGCAAGCCTTTAATAAATGAACGCAGACATTTCTCCACTGCCCCAGCAGTTGGAGAGGAACAAAGCTGAAATCAAAGAGTGTAATCAGCACGGAGGGATTTTAGAGGAAATGCAAACTCTTGTTTCTCCTGGGTGGCACAGGAAGATGTATACAAACCCACAACAGCCATGCCACCCACCCTAACACAAACACACACAGATGGAGGGAAAACAGATTTTCCAAGTGTGTGAACCGGTTTGTGCTGAAGGCGGAGCTTCACTGACTGACAAATGCATCATGGCCAAAAACGTAAGAGAAAATAAATGAATTGTAGACCTGGGGAATAAGAAAAAAATGACACAAAACAAAAAAATGTGTGTGTGTGTGTATATGTGGGTCAAAGATGTCAAGATGCCAGCATCAAAAACATTTTACAGTGGTTTTATATGTTCATAGAAAGCACATTAAATGAAAGTAAAGTCTACTTTTAAAGTTTTAGGTACGTTTTTGAAGGGGAAAAAGTTGAAATTTGATTTAAATAATAACACAATATTTATGTAAAAATGTATTTATGCACAACATACTTATTCTGACCTGTACATATTAAAATATATAAAAGAACAAGGGAATAAGGAGTTTTATCTTAGTAAAAAATCTTACTGACAAGTGGGAAAAACCTAAATAGTGGCAAATTTAAAAAAAGAAAAGAAAAAAAGTATTCGTTTTTGGGGTGAAATTAAAAAGCATTTCAATGTCATAAATACATTTTTGTTGTAAATATGCTTGAAAAAACTCTTAGTAAATTACATTTTACGGTGTATTATTATTATTAGTGTTATTTTTATTATTATTATTTAGTGTTTTCGGTGAAAAAAAATTTATCACATTCTCAATTCAAATAAACAGAAAATGTTTTAATTTTGGGGGGTTATTTAAAGCAGTATTCCACTTATTATATTTATGCATAAACCAGTTTTCATCTTTAATCTATTTATATATGGCGAAAAAAATAATAGATAGCGCAAAAAAAAATAAAAAATACAAAGAAAAATTCAAAAACATTTGGAAAATTCCCCCTAAACCAAAAAAACTAACAAAAAATAAATAAATAAATAAAACAATTGTCAAATAGTTGTTGGTTTTGGGCTGGATCTATAGGTCATTTATGTTCAGAAATTCCAAACTGCTATTTATTACCAGGTGTTGGACCTGGTTTTGACCTTGTATAGCAACTGGGTCATGCTGGGTAAAGCAGCTGCGTCACCTTGAACCACAAAAGATTCCAAAAACAGGTTTGATCTTGCAAGATATCAGCTTCCTGAACTGTCAACTATAATCTCCCCTCGTGTATCTTATAATGCCTCGTTCAGTTTGGGCCTCTGAAGATCACATGCAGAACCAGCGGAAGCTCTTAATGCTTAAACACACACACACATACAAACATGAGTTTCTCTGAATCATATGTAAGAGTTTAAGTCGGCGGCGGAGGGTTTGGGGAAACTGTGCAAGGAAACACATGGTTTTGCTAACATCAGGCTAACTATTGAGAAGAAATCCAATAAAGCGCGCTCATTGCCTCTTAGCAAAAGTCAGCTGTTAAAACACTCCTTCACTTACAAAGCTTATTGTTTTCAGAAAGGAAGAGGCATGATAAAATTCTAAATCCTCCACAAAGCAATTTCAGGCTAATCAGAAATATATTATGTTCTCGAGACCACAGTCTTCACTGTGTCTTCAAAACAGCTCCAGGAAGGACAAGGACTTCGGAAAAAGGGACAACAGTCAATTTAGGAACCCGAGGGACTCTGGGCACTCAAAAAGCAAATCCATATCATGTATAATCAATACGTTCGTGCTGGACAGTGCATGTCAGGCTGAGTGCGGCCAACAAATACAAACAGATGTTGTATTAAAGTCGGTGATGAGGAGATCGAGTGCTACTTAAATGAGAGACTCAAAAAAAGTAACCAAGAAAATATCTGACAGTGTTTGAATGTAGCATTAAATTACATTTTACCTTTCCTCCAAATGATTTTTCAGCCTGGAAAATCAGCGAGGTGTCCTGCTCACAGCAACATGTCTTACATGCACTTCTCTGTGGCCCTGACCTCTGCTCCTCTCAGTATCTCCATCCGTTCCCTCATTTGCTCTTTGTGACTCTGGTGTAATTGACCAAAGTTAGCTTGTTACCTCAGTATCAGTGCCTGCCAACTGGAGGAGCGCCAGAAGCTGTGTGTGTGTGTGTGTGTGTGTGGGGACGTGAGGGGACAGTAAAGCAGGTTTCTGCTGACACTGGCCAAATCTGACTCAGACAGTCAGAAGTCGAAAGAAATGTCTCTGATAAAACATCTCTGTCCCATTTACAGAGTAATAACAGAAAGAACTGGATCTTCATTTCAGTCTATAAACCACAGTCATAAAGAGTATAAAATATGCTCATAAACTCATAACCACTGCAAATCTACTGAATCACAGTATCAGCCGGTTCTGACAATTCGGCACTAAAATACTAGGGGATTCACTTTTTAACATGAATGACAACTTGAATTGTAAAAGATCTCTCCCTGTCAACGAGCGTCAGTAAAATACAAGAATAAGTCACTGCAAACCAAGAGGTCTGGTAACTCTAGCTGAAGCTCAAGTCCAAAATTAACTTTATGCAGAATGAACTGAGAAAATGTGTTATGCCCTGTTATGCACTATTTTTAGGCCAAGGTTTGCAAGTGGTGTTTATTAACAATGTATACTTTTGACAGTTTTTTACTTATCTAAAGCTGTTTTTCTTTTATATAGTTTTGACAGAGCAAAGGCCACTGTATCAGCCAGGGTGCTTATTAACAAACTGAAGCTAGTAGAAATTAGCATTCCTTAACTAAAATAAAGCTGAAAACACATATTAGATGGCAAAACCTAAACATAAATGAGAAATAAAAGAATATAGCTATAGAACTATTTTTTAGCTATAAAAGTAATACAAAAATATTTATAAGTGTAACCAATTAGTTGACTGAAGCCAATTGAAATAAATAAATAAAAAAAATTGTCCTATTAATTACTACTATAATGTACAGAAGTTCGAAATTTTTTTTAAGAGAAAATCAAGTCCTGATCACGAGAAAACAACTTTTGTTATGTCGAGATCACGAGAAAATTAAGACGTGATCACGAGAAAACAAGACGGAAAAAAATATAATACATGGCCGCTTAGAACTTCCGTAATAATGTTACATGAATAGTACTAAAATAACATAATATGTGGGACTCCTATTGGTCACAAAAAAAACAATTTAAAAATCCCAAAGAAAAAACGAATTACTTAATTTTATTTTGAAGGCTTAACGTTGAACTATTTTGTTATTTTTTTTACTATTTTATTTATTTATTAATTTTATGTTTTGTTAATTATTTTTTTATTTTATTATATTCCTGATGATAATTATGTATTCAAGCCATATAGTTAATAGACTTTTCTTTGTTGTTCAGTTGTGTTTGTTGCTAATAGCACAGAAATTAATCTCTATTCAATACTACTTACTGCATGTATACCCATGTGTAAATATGTATACATTGCCAAGAATCAAGTTAATGACTGATGTTAGTGAGTTCACTCATCAGCTGCTCTGACAAATTCAGTAAGTAGTTCATTAGACTGATGCAAGCATGTTTTCATTTATCTCATGGCACTTAATGCAGGCAGCGAACACAACAAACCTCAAGTAAAGCAGTTTTGTTTGCTGTGCTGCTGACATCGGCCTCCACAGCGTGCCAGCAGGCAAACCTGAGGTCAAAACTTGCACTTGAAGAACAGGACTGGAAACAATTTAACAAACTTATCTGATAAACAGACCAGAATCATAGAAAGAAAACTCAGTTTTAGCCCCAAGCATTTAAACGTGCTAAACCCCCTAAAAGTGCTAAACCATTTGTTTTGTGGGTGAATTTTAGGAAAGACATTTTGAAATGAGGAGAAAAAAGAACTGCAGACAGACAAAGCGAGGACAATGTGTGCCCTGTATGGGGCTGAGAGGCTTGCGGGCGAAAATTAGCTTCTCTTCTCACAGCTGCTGTAAATATTTTCCAAAGCATTGGCAAGAAAGCAGCAACTGCAGCGCTGAGAGAGCTAGCTAACACCATGGTGTCACTCAGTGAGGGTTTTATGGCAGCGGGGTAAACAAAGCACCACGTCCTGGGATGCCCTTTTGAGGCTGGCACGATCTCGTCAGGCTTCTGAGGTGTTTATGCCAGGCCACACTCCAGACTCACGGCTGGGAGACAAATTGGACAGCTGGGGGCAGAACGCCGAGAGACGACACATTCTGAACTCGTGAGACGGCACTTTAACAGACTGACAGAAACCATCTGAGAGATCATCAACTCAAAAAAACAGCTCTCGTGTGATCTTAGAGATTACTTCTTTGGAAAACCAGTGGAATGATTGTTTTGTGGCCCAGGGTCACATTACTATTAAAATATAATTTTTTCTATGTGCACTTTGAGGAATAACAAAGGTGTTTGTTTTGATTCAACTCTGGCAGAATCTTCAAGGGGAAAAAAGGTTGTTTTAGTGTACAAGAATAAAAAAGGACCCCCAAACAGGGTCAAAAACAGCACCAGGTCTATTTGCTCAACCATAAACATTAAAGATGCACTAAGACGTCCAGCCCAACCCTAAAGAAACATTATGCCAACCTTCCAATCCTCTCCTGAACAGACACTTTCTCTCTCTCTCTCTCTCTCTCTCTCCTACATTTTCTCTCTCACTCCACCTCTAACAAGCTTCATAAATATACATCAGCTCTGTTATTTGGACACCTTGGCAGAGCGAGTGGTGCTTTAACTGTCAGGGAGTAACAAGCGCTCCCTTCAGGAGCGTTTCCCCGCTTCATTACCTACATGCCTGGCACGCCGCATCACACCGGGCCACATGTCAATCACAAGACAAAGAAGAGGGCAAGTCGGCCTGGCGTCTAAGGCACCTAAAACACACTTCTGTTTATGGAGGAAACATTACACCTTCGAGACATGCAGCAAACACACAGGAAACTAGGAGAAATTTGAGCAATATATCAGTAAGGCTGATGCGGTACAGAAATATATAACCTATACAAGAGTAGAAATGTGTCAGTCATTAGAGAATCAGCTATACCATTTATAACGCGTTACATGGTGCGATTTAAAGTAATTTTTAAAACCTGTTTTAGTATATTGGAACACAAACATGGTTTGTTTTCCACTCAAACCAATAATAAAAATGAGAGATAATAATGAATTATGTTAAACTAATGTCAAAATAAATATGTATTGAGGCATAAATAAAATTAAATAAATAAAAAATAAATCTAACGAAATTAAATCCACCTGAAGAATCTATGTAACTTCAGTGTCATGCAGTTGCACAATACAAATTACACATAATACCTACATATATAAATATATTATTTTTCAAATTAAAATATTGTATATACTATCTATAACTTTCTATTACACCGCGTATGAAATACCTGCGATATACAGCCGTTTTATCAGTCATTGTCACCCACCTGCTCTGCAATATAGAAAAATCATATTGGTTTAACAGCAACACTGACATTGTTGTCGGTGTGCCACGCAAAGAACGGTTATTATCCAGTAATAAACACACAACGGACACCTTACACAAATATTACCTCACTGACATGTTAATTACTTGATTAGCTTTACCAATAATTAGCCCAGGAACATCTACTCTCCATGACCTCTATGTTTAAATGCAAATGAGTCTGCTTTACGTGATAGTTACAGCTGCCACAGAAGAGTTTTACAGCACAGTGTCATTGAATAACTCGCTCAGTGAGCAGCGGGTTAAACGGTTATGATCCTAGTCACAGATGTGTGAGGTCAACTAACCTTTCCTGTTCCCTTTAGTTAACCTGTGAGAGTGCTGTTATTGAATCCACCATGTGCACACAAACACACACTCCATAACCACATCTACACTCTCCATTCTGTCCTTTGCGAGTGATGTAATTAAATTCTCTCCTGCCCCATCAACCCAGCGTAGGTCAGACGGCAGAAGCGCCTGCCAGATCCCGTAGAGTTCCTGTGTGCCGCGCACACACACACACACACACAGATGTGAAGCATTTCCTGACTAACACACAACACACATGCTAGAAGCTTCTATTATTCATCCTGGATACATATGGGCCAGCATTAATTGAGAGCAACAGGGGTCGAGGTAAACATATGTCGACTGCTACACACACGCACACACAAACCATCAGCAAATGGGCAACCATCTTTCTTAATAAAAACAATCTTAGGGGAGACTAAATAAACATTAAAACCAGTCTTGAATACACACATGCTCTTTCATACTGAGCTGTGGTGCTCTTGTAGGTCAGATTGAATCCAGCTTGCGATATTTTCACAATCCTTACTGACAATCATTTTCTGTGGTCTCTCTCACTGCCCTGGTGATACGAGATGAAAAAATGTAAATATTAAGTTTTAAATAGAAACAACAAGTGAACAAATAGAAAGAAAACACAGAACAAAACCAAACAAGCGAACAAAACTAAAACAAAAGCTAAAATAAAACAAAGAAAAAACAAAACTGCACAACAAAAGAAAAAAATATCAAGCAAACAAAACTAAATCAATCCCAAAACAAATAAAAAAGCACAAAACCAAAACAAAACGACTAACAAAACAAAAGCAGATTGAAAAAAAACTAACAATAAAAAACACAATCCAACAAAATACAGAATAACAAAAGCAAACAAAACAAACGCAAAAAAACAAAACAAACAAACAGAAGCCAACAAAACTAAAACAAACTAAATGAAAGCAAAGACTAAGAAACCAAACCAAAATCAAACTGAAACAAATACAAACAACAATAAAAATAAACAAATACTACCATCTCTTATCTAAACTAATCGGTTACGACAAAGCTATATAGCTTAAGTCAGCTTTACAATTAACATTTTCCAATTCATACAACATATTTACAAATAATAACTTAATAACGCTGACATCAAGCATAGCAGACAGGAACAAACCCAAAGCATTATTGACCGGAGCATAAAAGAGACCCGATGTGACTGAATGGAGCAAATAAATAATTTTACGAGAGAAACACTCCAACATTAAAAGGCTTGTACTGGGCCAGATAGGGCATGTAGCAGCAGCTGAGCGCTTCATAACGGCGCTGTGGTCATTTTATTATCACAAACCAAAGAGATGGCTTTATTCTATCTGACATAAAAACCCAATTTTAGTCCAATAGAAAATGAAATCTGCCTCTCTCTAGTATTGTGGCTTTTCTGCTCATCTATTAAATTGTCCAAGTAAGCGGGTAGTTACAAGACACAGCAAAACACTTTCGCAGCACATCATGGGAGATATGACGCTATGTAGAGAAGCACATGGGGAGGAGGATTTAAAGAACGTGTGAGGAAAGGATTGTCCCTGCTGAGTGTGAAGTCCGACACACATCTGGTACAATAATGTTCGAGTGGCTGTTTAAAATCAATGAACTTAGTCTATTATTTAAGGCCATTGATAAAATTATATTTGCATTTGTGTGTACATACATCTGGCACGTATAAATTAATGTATAAAGCTTGTAAAAAATATGAAGTAATAAAATAATTAAATGAAAATAAATATTTTTTTTATATTTTAAACAAATATTTGCAACAACAATAAATTACCAATTAAAAGTATTACTATTACTAGAACTGTTGTGTAACAGTAATATACAGTCTAGAATTATAGGCTATACTACAATTATATACACAAATTATATACACACACACACACTTTAGATGCAATATTTGATGTAAACTGACATTATACACAAAACTACATTTTAATAAATAACTAAATAAAGAAACTCCTTTTCCATTTCATATTGACTTTTACAGCATGTGCGTTCTAACACTAGATGTTTCTGGTTATTCACTGGAAACCCATTAAACGATCTGTACATTTACCTAAGCAAATGAGTGTTGCAAACAAAGCGTGATTAAGCAGAGAGGAAGTAGCAGTCAGACTCGTGTTGGGGTGTCCGCGAGTGGGTGTGAGGGGTCAGGGCAGCCAGGTGGTCCTGGTGTTAGAGGTCACACCCACCAGACAGCTTGCGGCGAATGGCTAAGCTCCAGTGCCCAAAGGGCCTGTCAATCAAGATTGATTATGAGGACCGAATGAATTAGCCCCTCCCCTCCGGGCTGATCTCACCCCCCGCTAAAGAAAAGAGCCTTTGCATGACAAAGTGGTGTGAATTTCATGAAGAAAGAAAGAAAGAAAGGAAGAAGAAAAAAAATGAAATAAAGAATCCCTTTGGGGTCGCACAATCTCCCATACAACCCAAAAGGATGGACTTTGGGAATAAAGAAAGGTTCGGAAAGGTTACCCCTTTCCTGCCCTTTAATCTATAGAGCTCCCCCACAACATTTATCCAACATATTACGTGGACGCATTCAGCCTCCAAAATGTCAGAAAAAGTCACAGTGCTGCTTTCCAATGGAGTTGTATTTGGGGATTGAAGTAAGGTGAAGAAGAGCCGATGGTCTGAGCAGCGCTGCAGGTGTGAACATGAACTGAGTATTCGGTGAAGGGGAATCAGCACATTTAGAGAAACAACTACAGTGAGAAAAATGTGGTGCAAATGTGCGATTAACACACACACACGCATCGCTTGGCCCTCACTCACTCTACTACTGAACTAATTATATTAACACTGAGTTTGAATCGTGGCAAAGCCCCCTGACAAGAGCGATTACACTCACCTTGTTTAAAAAGAAAAAAGGTGCTTAATTAATACCAGCGTGCAAAGACAAGCCAGGCCTGACTCAGATCCTGTTAGCTCCTTCGCTGATAACAATAACAATAAGTAATAAGTACTGAAAGAAATCTCTGGCACAATTCAGATTTCACTGAAGAACAACAGGCAAAGTTATTAATGGCGTGCTGCCATGTGTTCCTAATGAAAAAAAAGAAGGCTACTACATCAGAAATATACTAAAGTTTGAACTGTAATGTTTTTAAACACTTAAGTGTATGCCAATTGCGATTACATTGAAAAATCTTTAAGGTGTGGAATGTGTTATTAAAATATGCAAATATTCAATAGGTAAAGTAAATATACTGACAAGCATTTATGGTAAACTAAAGTTTACTGTAATATAATTTCTATCGCATACTTGTAAGTATTGTATTTAAATCCATGTGTAATCATCTATTTACAATGATGAATTTGCAATGAAATACATTTTAAATCCTGAGTTTAAATCTAATATTAAATAACAGTTAAAATGTATTAACCAACTAATACGCGTTATACCTATTTTAGTCAGCACATTAAAATGAAACAAAAGCAGTTCAGAAGGGGTCTTAATATTTGAACTACTTGAAACGTACTTTCAAGTGAAACTATTTGACATTATTACAAAAAATGCTTCTTTTGAAAATCTGTTTCATTTCATTAACAAAAATCTTTTCATATTTGAAGTACTTTAAATATTTAAAGTACATCATTTCAAATGTGTTAAATGTTTGAAGTACACTACATTTGTGAACCTGGACCACAAAACTAGTAATAAGGGTAAATGGGATTTATACATCTGAAAGCTGAATACATACTTTTTCCAGTGATGGGGGATTTATTATGATGGGATAATATTTGGCTGAGATATAACTATTAGAAAATCTGGAATCTGAGGTTGCAATAAAAAAAGTCTTTAAAGTTGTCCAAATGAAGTTCTTACCAAAGCACATTACTAATTAAATTGTATGAATGAAATTTACTAAATATCTTCATGGAACATGATCTTTACTAATGATTTTTGGCATACTGCTACAAATATTAGAATGAAAACAGTAATAGTGATTGCTTGCCTTGGCGAACACTGCTAATTCAAAAAGTTTACTTACTTAGGACAGAGCCTTCATTCAGTGCATCAATAAATGAACAGGGCAGTAATGCCAGGTTCTAGTGGTTATGAATGACTGGCGATGAAGACCTTGACTTCCTCTGTCAGAGGTTCTTTTGGGAAAAAGCCCTACCAAACAGCATCCTTTCCAACATGTGCCGGAAAGAACCGGTCAACACATAATAGAGTGATGTGGTCGACAATGACCAGAATGACCAGACCTCATCATTCATTTCATTTTTATCTATTGTTTTTCCCCCCCATCTCCTTCCTTAAGGATGTAAGAAGAGACTCTGTCTGTTCTCATTCTAGCTCAGGTGACCTCCGACCCTGCTTATCTGGAGCTGAACGTTGAGTGATAATCAGTGTCAGAGCTTAAATATTCCACATTTAAACAATGCTTAAACACATGCACGTTTATTTAGCTGCTAAATCTTCATTTTAGCAGGAAGTGCGATGCCCTGACAGGCTTTTCCTTCCAATGTCTATGCAACCACTCACAATTTCCTAAATTGTACGAAAGAAGTCCAAAAAGTTTGCTTCAGAACTGATTTAGAATTGAAAAGCTCCTTCTCAAGACTCTCTCTGTGTGTCCCTTTCTCTCAGTTGCACACTGGCATTATTCCACAGTAGCGGCTGTTGGCAGCAGGGCAAAGCCAGAAGCAGGATAAGCAGTGCACAGCCTTACCAGTGTGCTTTCCACTCGCTCGCAGGTGTCGCGCACGGCTGCCATCTTTTTCACGACGGGGAGGGCTGAAAGCCTACAGTGTTTAAGAGTTGAAAGCAAGGCCGTCAATATCTGGACTGGAGTCACACGTACACATCACTTCTGCGTTTTGAGTCTTTTATGGCAATGAGGATGTTTATGGTAACACTTTATTTTGATAGACTCTATAGACTTTTATACTAAAAGCAAGTAACTCTGCAACTACATGCCATTAGATTATTAGTACTGTCTGCTTAATATCTTCTGATGAGTCCACAATATACTTCCTATGAGAGACTTTGCTAGTATATGTCAACTTGATCTACTAACTCTAAACTTACCCTAAGTAGTAGACATGTGGTTACTAAGTTAGTTAGTAGAATAAGTGGATTATTAAAATGTCTAACCATGTTTTTTTTGTTTCTAAAGACTCGGCTAATTGACAAAGCCTTTGCAAATCACTTAATTTCAAAGAACGAATGCTATACCTAATCTACGTGCCAACCAAAAACACATAAAGCACACTTTAACTAGCTGCCTGAGTTATTTCTACCCATTCTATTCCTGATTTAACGCATTAAAAAGTGGCATAAATTATTTAGGTTGTGGATCCAGTGACATTAAGTAATATTTTCAACTTAAATAACTGAATTTACATATTCAAGTTGCTATTTTTTCCAGAGCCTAAAGAGAATGTCTTTCTGTTTGTGATGTTGGCAAGAACAAAACAATCCGGACCCTGCAGAGCTGATAGGAAGCTCTGAGCCATGTCTCTGCCGCCACGTGCTTCATTCTGATGCGTGTTTGTGCAGCTGCAGATTCCTCTGCTTTAAACTTAAACCAGTGGAAAAGATCTTTCCCAACTCCGACAGCAGTACCTCAAACAGAAACCTGGCTAAACACATCAGGTATCTAGGTGACGGAGAAGAGACTTAATACAAGAACGTTAAGACTAGTACCTAGTTAGCTCACACACTCTCTGCGTATGCGTGCAAAGAACGTCTGAGTCATTTCCTGATACCTATTTGTGTAGGCTTTGATCTGCCATAGGACATACCATCAGAAAATATGGCAGTATGTAAACCACCTGCCAAACTAGCCCAGGCACAGGCAAAATGTGAAGAGAAACTAGGAGAGTGTGCTGTATGCAAAATAATATGCAAATTAAATCTCTAGTAAAGGAAGTAAAATAAATAACAACAGTCTTAACCAATTTTTTTTTTCAAAAACACATCTGTTTGTATTGGTCCTGCATTAAGCCGTTTACATTCATTATTGTGTTCTTGGCACTTAAAACAATAACAAATAAAAACATATCAAACACATATAAACACTGAGTTATGCAACTTTACTACTACTTTATCTGGTCAAACCGGTATAGCCTATTGACGTGGCAAAACTATTCTCTGTCATTGCATGTCTGTGCATCACTGTACACCATAAACGAATGTAGCACGTGAATGAATGCAATTTCTATTAAATTCACACGTTAGCCACTGGTACGCCTCGGTGTGACATGACATGTTGATTCATGAGCACAGTCGAAGCCAAATGTTGTGAATGAGGCCAGCACCTGTCAGCTGAAATCATACAGGGTCTGCTCCCTGTGTGCTGGGTACATGCTGACCTATACAACCCTCTCGGACATGAAGAGGAGTCTCATTTAGAAAGAAACAGACTGGCAAAGTGGATCTGAAATGAAAAGATGATGAATAATATGTATTGAGTTTGTATGTAGTTGCTGGTGTGTGATTGCACCCCAGTTCTTATGCATTTTAGGCCTATAAATGATTATATCCCTGTGCTTAAGGATATGATTAAATGCAAAGTTGATCTACAACTAAAGTTATTTTGTATCTTATCTTGCAAATATCAACCAGTAGCGTTCATGAGTAGGAGATGTTTTATCGTACTCTATTTAAATCCTGTCTTGTATATATATATACAGTATCTCACAAAAGTGAGTACACCCCTCACATTTTTGTAAATATTTTATTATATCTTTTCAAG